>JASSKH010000126.1:0-125001 GCA_031763025.1 Macrocystis pyrifera | reverse complement strand
ATAGGCGCAGCTGGCACGGGAACGCGTGGCTGACTCCAGACATGAAACGGAACTCCTCTTACATTACATCCTCGCTGTAGAGTTGACTCGCCTCACATGCAGTACAGGGTTCCACCTGACGAGTGGCATTGGTGGGCACACATTACCCCGATATCCCAATACCCTACTGCGGGAATCCCTTTCCAGCTTGGAACTCAGGGTTCTACACTATTTGACCTTGTCATGGGCATGTCGTGGCATTGCCATGGTACCGCCCATGGCATACCATGGCATCACCACGGCATCCCATGGTGTGGCATAAGATTCCATGGCACGCCGTGGGGGTTGCCATGACATGCCATGGGTAGTACCATGGCAACCCCCGCGGCTACCGCCACGGCACTCCATGGCAATCCCACGGCATATCATGGCAACCCCCACGGCACCCCAATGTCCACGGCACCTAGGTTGGGGTTGGGGTTGGGGTTGGGGTTAGGGTTAGGGTTAGGGTCCCATGGTATGCCATGGAGGTCCGTGGAAGGTTCCGTGGTATGCCGTGGAAGATGCCGTGGAAGGTTTTGCCGCAGGTGGTGCCACGGCATGCCCCGGCATGTTGCGAAAAAAGACAATAATGTACGTACCTCTTGGAACTCCCCAATCTATCATGGATCTCATATGTCGTGTTTCTGAGTACAATCAACAAGACCAAAGTGCAGCCTATGTAAACCCCGTGCCGCTGTCGCAAACACGGGCTTGATCGCCAGCGAGCAGCGCTCACACGAAGCATCTAAAAAAGGGTATGTTCTTTTTTTGTGTCCACCAAAGACTGTGTCGCAAACGGCACTAAATCTGCATGATAAACGTCGCTTCGACAGGTTTTTTAGCTCAACTCCAACTCTTCGAACACGCCGCGAAGAGAAACTGCTGCACGAAGTAGGGAGAGCGCGTGGCAGCACCACACGCAGTACAAAGTGTAGCCTGTGTACACGATATGCCGCTGGAGCGAAGACGGGCTTGATCGGCGGAGAGAAGCGCTCACACGAAGCATCTAAAAAATATAACACAGCAGTAATTAAACTGAAGGCTCACCCACAGGAGCATGGTGATCACGTCTTCGAGCGGCTTCGCTCTGCTGTTTGATAATTGATAATGATACTATTCATACTCACTGTAAGTGTAGCTACGAATGCGATTACCGCACTATTGGTAGAAAATACGTATATATCCGTGACGAAACGAGAGCGTATATTATATTTAGGGTTTTTGCCAAAATCAGGTATACCTGGCCACTTTTGTGCCAGAAAATGTTACATACTGAAATCGAGTACAAAACACACACACACCAGGAGCCCTGCTATTGACCAAGCTGACATTGTAACTGATTTTGGCACGAAAAGGCCAAGGTACACCTGATTTTTGCTACTCTGTCTAGCTTTCAACTGATTTTGGTCAACTTCGAACCAATCAGAGAGGCCATACGTACACTGTGTTTTCTCTCCGTATGCGTTTGCCCTCCTTCGGTTGAAATTCTTCTGTATTGACGTATAAAACTCTGTACTCGTACGTCGTACGAAAAAGTACGTATACACATGCATACATACGTACGCTGGTTTCACTTTTTCTCCTTTGGGGTGTGAGATGTGCTTCAGTTATTAATAGTTGTTGTGTGTACTCTGTTGTTTTCTATGTTTACATCAGTCTCTACAGCACCATGGACACTCGGCGTTTCGTCTGCACCACCCCGCGTCGAGGCGGTCTCAGGTTTGGTACGGCAAGATAAGTTCGTGCCGAGCAGGCGGCTCCGCGAAGACGGTCTGGAAGCTTTAAAGCTGTCAACGGGGAGGGGGCGCAGAGTAAATACTCTTGGCTCTTCCGCCGTGGCGGAACAAACGAAGCATATTAATAGTGACTCTTTGCAGGTCCATGTGGAGCCCGTGGTACCTACACTCTGAAGAAAACAAAACAATTCAGATTTTGGAGGCCATGTAGGCGCATTCTTTTTTTACCGGATTGTCATGGACATCACACCGCTCGTGGCGCGAGTTTTTTACTTGGTTTTAGTAGGTACCTGATTTTGTCTCAAACGAATCAGGTATACCTGATTTTGGCATTTGCCCTTATATTTACGTACGTAGCGTCTTTGTTTTTTCATCAGGAGTAATAATGATGAAATACGTGTTCTGCTGGTTGTTCGGGTGTGTGTGTGTTCTTCACATTAAACCGTTCTTCTACTCGTCGACATCCAGCAAGACCAGTGTCCATATGCTGATTCTTCACCCTAGAAAGATATGAGCTCTGTGGTCGCAGACTACGACAGAGAGAAAACACACCGTAACGCATTAATAGCCTACGCAATACCATGCCTTCGCACTAGGTGCGGCCGACACAACATACGTACATACGCCAGCAACCAAAATACACCATAAAGAAAGAGAAGCAACGAAGAAATCAAACCGAAAAAGAAGAAAAAAGGAGAAGAATCCCAAATAAATATATAAAATGGGAAGCCAAAGGTCAGACACATACTTACCCCGAGCATGAGCCAAAATGGACGTGCAAGGGAGAAGAAATGAGAAGGAAAAAGGGGCTTATGCATCCCGGTGAACACTTAACTAAGTAAAAAGAGAAATAATGAGTGGGCCAAAATACGCTCGTCACCCACCCACTATGTATTAGTAGTACTTTCAAAAAAGGATAAGGGGAAAACTTAGGAAAAAGTTAAGTCATGGAAAAAAAATCAAAGCACCAAGCCAATACATACCGAACGGCCGCAGCAGTTGGTGGTACGAGTAGCAAAGAAAAGTCCAACCTCTTAGTCGGCCTGGTACCTTGCTACCCTATCTGCGGTCTCTCTGCTACTCTCTTCTACCGCGGTTTCCCTTGTACTCAGGGATGTACATTATTGTCATTTTTTGCCGTGGCATGCCGTGGCATGCCGTGGCACGACCTGCGGCAAAACCTTCCACGGCATTAGGGTTGGGGTTAGGGTTAGGGTTAGGGTTAGGGTCCCATGGTATGCCGTGGAGGTCCGTGGAAGATTCCGTGGTATGCCGTGGAAGGTTCCGTGGTATGCCGTGGAAGTTTTGCCGCAGGTCGTGCCACGGCATGCCACGGCATGTCGCGAAAAATGTACATGGCCCCTTGTACTCCTCCTGTCCCCCCCCCTGCCCCCATACATTTGTACGGTGTTCCTTTTACCCCTCCTGCTGTTACCCCTTCCCCCATTCCCTCTAACACTACCCGCAGCGGATGCACGGCGCTGTCTACTCAGCTTTGCCTCAGCCTCGTGCCACCTGCCCATGAACTGTTCAGCTGTTTCGAGGATTCCCCGGTACCACTTTCCCGTCTCTGTTTTACTGCTGTGGGCCACAGTGCGGTCCCAACTCCAAAGACTAAGGGGAAGTCTTCCGTTGATCACTCGGTGGCTTTGAACACTCTAAGGTCCTCAGCAATGGCCCTAGGCCAAGTCTTGGGCTGCCCGCCTGGTTTCGGGCTCCCCCCACCAGCGATCGTCCCGAACATTAACCGACTGGGCAATCGCCCCTCGTGCTGCCGCACCAGAGCCCCCGCAAAGAAGAGTCGCCGTTTACGGATGGTCGTTTCGATACTTTCGCATCGTGGTATCCAGAGCGCCTCGGCATACGAGAGGGTGGTGTGGTCGGTGCGTAGTCGGCGCTGGAAGCCAATAACTCGCAGAAGGACTTCGTGGTGGGCTGATCGAAGCTTGGCGAAGTGGTCCGCATTGAGGGTCCACGTCACGCAACCGTACAGCAAGGTCTCGATCACCTCGGCCTTCGGCATCCGGACTTTCAGACTAAGCGGTGCGTTCGTCCTATCGTACAGTTCCGGACCATACCGTTAGAGGCATGCCCGCATCAGACGGATTCGTCGCTCGATTTCGAAGGAGAGGTCAGCGTTCTCGTGGATAATGCCTCCTAGGTATAAAACCTGGGTCGTCTGTTTATACTTTTGGCCTGCAGCTTCGATCGCGAGCGGTGAGGTGGTAAACGTCTGATCCGGTGTCCGTAGGAGCATCGTTTCTGTCTTCTTCTCGGATACCGTGAGACCTACTGCTTCGAACACAGTCACGATGACTGTCATCATTCTTGCAAGGCCTTCCGCCGACTTCGAGACTATTGCCGCGTCGCCTGCATACAACATGCCCCACACAGCCCTTTGTTCGTTGTGCCTCTTTAGCTTGACAGCTACGTGCCTGTTCGGGATATTGGCATAGTGTGCATTATGTGATTCTTGACATCTGGGTGTTATGGGATGACGCACAATGTCACTTCTGCTGTCCCTACCACTGCTGGGAGATAATAATAAACGACCTGAATCATCAACTCATCGATTGGCTGGGTGTCTTGGCTACCTGTCTGTGCTTGGGGCTGACGAACACTCTAGAGAGTCGTTGGTACCGACGCAGCCTCATCATGGGTGATGAACATGATGATCTTAGAGCCGTAGTCTCGGAGCAGGGCCTTGCTCTCAGAGAGTAAGGCACAACGGAAGTCCGGCAGGGAGCAGGGGCTACCTGCCGTAGATACAGCAGGGAGGAATGCTGTGTCGCCATCGTTGGATCGCTCCGACGATGGCACGGTGGAGCCGGGAAAGCGAAGGGGAGGTGTTTCCGGTGCAAGGCTGCGGGCCACTACAGCGACAGTCGCACCGCAGAGCTCTGCGAAAGGTGTGGTGGGAGAGGACACGAGAGCAGCAAGTACGCATCGCCGGCGGACATGGATGAATCGCCGGCGGCGGCCGTGTTTGCGATGGTGGGGGATCCCGGAGATGATGTGGAGACGACGGCGTTTTAGGGGCACAGCAGCTAAAAGCCCTACGGCGGACAACCGTAGGCACCTCCGCCGTGTGTTGCGAGCGGGGGACTTCAAGTCGTACAACATTTATTTGCCGTACGCACTCCACTTCAGAGGTTGTGGAGGCAGCAGACATGGGGTTATCGCTCAGCGAGGGTACATGTCTGCATGCGAATTCCGCGAGAAGCCGCACGGCCGCCAGCCGTGTGCAAGCCTACCGGGGGGTGTTATGTGGGGCAAAGTCGCGCGGCATAGTAGCTGCGTGCATTCTGCTGCTGTTAAAAAGCGGTGGCAGGAAACGGGCGTGGGGTAATCGTGGACTGTCTACAGCAGTACCAAGTAACGATGGGGTTTCGTCCGGGTGGCAACAAGCGAGCAGATCTGGGTATTTCGTCAGCCGGAGCTTCATGCAAGGTCCGGCAACATCGCGGGGCGGAGGGGGCAGGTCTGGTCATCATGGTGTGATTTCGTAGGAATGAATGGTGAATTTAATTTTACGATGGATACACCTGTCGATCGAAATTATTATTTTTGGTCGAACGTGAGGTCTATTTATTTGCGGCAAGGGTGGAGAAACCGTAGATAGTAGACGATGTATCATCTGGGATTCGTTCTGGGTGGTATACGTAGCCTTTTTCGCCTGGTAGCTTCGAAATGTATTTTCATGTTCAAATCAAACAGTCTTTGTAAATCCGAAAAACTTGTAGTGTTTTTCTGGTGTAGACAGGACCAGATGGGGCCTGGTAGAAATGAAATGCATACTTGTAGCGGTATGGAGAAATAAGGGTACGCTGATACACCAAAGGGAGGTGAGGTGTATTGCTGGTATTGGCGGTGGCTACTGATTATATTGAATTTTTGCGGGTATCTTTCATTTCTGGCAGTAGACTACTGCCTGCAAAATAAAGGAGGGTGAGCATATTCATGGTTGATTGGTTGTTCTGCCGACAGTATCATTTTGCGAATACTTGTTCGCATCGGAGAGAAGTGGAACCTAAAATATTTTCTGCGAATGATCGAATAGTTTTCGTAGCTGGGAGGGCTTAAAGTGTTCGTGTCGAAAGCAGTAGCGGCATTTTATTGTTTCTTTATTCGATTATTAGGAACTACTGGGTGGCGACTATTATTTTTCGGGTAACTTTAGCGCCAGATAAATTCAAATTTTACAAGTGAAAAAGGACGTATGCTATCTCGCATTACCGTCACGATCTGAGAATTTATGACGGGAGTAGGGGGCAAAAGGAGACTTTTGTCCGGGGGAACGGGGTTCTCCGCGATCTCGGGCATTGTGCTTTTCACCTTAGTTTTTATTATATTGGCGTGGATATATTGTAATATCGTCTACAATTACAATATTTCTCGGTGGGGAGAGTGAGACGTTTTTGCTCACAGGGGTGGGTTTCCTCTTTCTTTTCGATTTTTTGTTTGTGGGTGGTTTAGGTCATGGAGTTGTGTGTTGTTGTCTTGGTCCGTAAATGTTACGTAAATAGTCAGGGAGGGTGTTCGTTGTGCCTCTTTAGCTTGACAGTCACGTGCCGGTTCGGGATATTGGCATAGTGTGCATTATGTGATTCTTGACATCTGGGTGTTATGGGATGACGCTCAATGTCACTTCTGCTGTCCCTACCACTGCTGGGAGATAATATTAGACGACCTGAATCATCAACTCATCGATTGTCTGGGTGTCTTGACTACCTGTCTGTGCTTGGGGCTGACGAACACCCTTTGCACGCATGCCAACAGTTCCTCCTTTTCGACAACCCTGTCCTCTTCGAGATGAACCAAATCCCTTACGATGCATTCGTCTTTGCTGAGGCGTACCAGCACGATGTGTATCGCAGCGGCGAAGAACACGTTGAACAGTAACGGCGATAGTATGCAGCCTTGCCGCAGCCCCTGGGTTACATTGAACCAGTCCGAGTGTTAACCGTCATCCGCACGCACGCGAGCCCGCATGCCTTCGTGAAAATTGCGAATGATCGTGAGCATCTTGGTTTGTACACCAGGGCGCGTGGGTACCTCCCACAACTGTTCTCGGCAGACAGAGTCGTACGCTTTCTGCTGGTCGATGAAGCACATGTACAGGGGGGTTGTCTTCTGCCGTCCGAGCTCCTGCAACCTGCGCACGACAAACAGCAATGCGACTGCTGACCGTGCGGGGCGGAAGCCGCACTGTTCTTCAGGGAGTATATGCTCGGTTTCGCAGTAGCTGCTTAGACGGGACGCAACGGTTTTCAGCAACACCTTGCCTGCGTGAGCAACAAGCGAAATACATCTGTAGTTGTTGTAATCGGGTAGAAGAGTGTGTATTGTTACATTGGTATTGGTATATTATACAGTGTCTGCCAGATCCCCTGCGGGGGGGTAGGGTGGTTTGGTGCTATATAGACATATACCAGGTATATATTTGTTTCTTTTTTTTGTTTTTCTTATCTTTCGAATTGTCTTTGTTTTTTTTTTTGTTTTTAGTTTTTCTCTTTGTTTCGTTTTAGTTTCTCTAGGTCATGGAATGGGTATGTCGTGCCTGTCGTACGCAGCATGATGACATGGCATTGCATTGCATACGTGGCAACGTAGTATCTCTGTGGCGTAGCTTTGTGACCACAGAACTTGTATCTCTCTAGGATTGAAGAATCGGCACGGACACTGGTTGTGCTAGATGTCGACGGGTAGAAAGAACGGTTTAATGTGAAGAAAACAACAACAACAACAGTAGGGAGCTTGGGATGCGGCACAAACACAAAGAAAGCACGCCGCCTCGACTGCGCTGCTGAAAGGGCGCAGCAGGCCCGCGGCCCATCGCGAACGTGGCATGCATGTACAGAGCCCTCCCCCCTCGCACAAATTGCGGGTCCATCAGCGCGAGCAGCGCCTGCGCGGTGCATTCTGTTGTGGTTTATCCTTCGTTTTCGTGTCAACCAAGAAAGGCCACGTACACGTAGGGCCAATATGGTGGTGATTTTTTACACCATATCATATTATTGATATATTTGTACGAGGACCCAGGGGGCATACTTCCCCCGCGAGCTAGAAGACCGAGACAGGCAATGTGACGCTGCCCGCGTAGATAAAGCAGACACGCAGGGCAACCCCTGACATGTGAATCTGTCGCGAGAGGGACACCTCAATATTCACCTGCGGCGCGTAGAACGACTGGGTGGCGTCCTCTGTGCAGGACGTCCAATACGCGCCTGCTTCTAGAAATCGCGACACTCCCGTTGCATGGCACGAGATTCCCGCCGGACGACTGCATTTATCGCATTTACTTGGCAATCGCAAGAGAGACTCGCGTTGTACTGCTGCCACAACCTCGGTTTTAACACCACGGAGATAGTTCTTCAAAACACCAAGGTCGTCTTTCAACGCCGCGCAATGCCTTACGACACCAGCCAAAACATCATAGGCAGCTTTTCCGATGAGTGATACGATCCGCTCAACCACGCGGTCTGCCATGAGTTTCTTCTCTTCCGCCAAACTGCCGCGAGCCCCGGACTTATCAAGCTGCGATCACAACACCCAAAATGCCAGCACAAACGTGTTTCGTACAGGAAATCAGCGTGTCGAAGGACATTACGGAATTTCGTCTTGAATGGGTGGGATATCACGGTATGCCAATCGAAGACGACATGGTAAGAACTGGGTCAGCCGAAAACTCGATAAACCCTCCGAAAGTCTTTTCTCGTGAACCACTGCGATTGGGACTGGAATTTTGTAGGCACTGACCCTGACACAACACCGCAAGCACAGAAAAAAAAGTAAACAAGAAATAAATTTTGTTATACTCCATCCGGTCAAACTTGGACATATTGTGACCCCCACATTATCTCGCTTAATTTCTAGAGTTGCAAGGCGAAACAAAGTTTGTAAGAGCCGTGGGGTTGAGAGCAACTTAAATCATTTTTGGTTTTTCGGAAAAAGTGACAATTTTCGAGAACAAATTTGGCCCGGGTTCGGGGGAAAAGAAGAAACAAGTAACTACGAGAAACGTTGTTTTTTCTGCGATGCCCCGCTCAATTTTGAGAGTGAGTTTCGATCCGAAAACTAAACTTTATATTTGAACCGCTTCAGCACACAAACGGAGCACTCGGTTCTCTTCTTTTTTTTTCCCAGACGATTTATGGCTGTTTATATTTTCTTTAGACCGCTGTATCGGCATCGAAGACGTGGTCACCATGCTCCTGGGTGAGCCTTTAGTTTACTGCTGTCGTTGTATATAGTTCTAGATGCTTCGTGTGAGCGCTCCTCTTGGCCGATTAAGCCCGTCTTCGCTCCAGCGGCATATCGTGTACACAGGCTACACTTTGGTGTGCGTGTGGCGCTGTCGCGTGCTCTGCCTAGGTCGTGTAGCAGTTCCTCTCCGCGGCGTGTCCGAGGAGTTGGAGTTGATCTCAAAAATACGTCGAAACTACGTTCATTTCATGTCGCAGATTTAATACCTTGCTTTATGGTGGACACGAAAAATATACCGGTATGTATTTTAAAGATGCTTCGTGTGGGCGCTGCTGTCGGCCGATCACGCCCGTCTTGGCGCCAGCGGCATATCGTGTACACAGGCTACACTTTGGTCTCCGTGTGGTGCTGTCGCGCGCTCTCCCTACTTCGTGCAGCAGTTTTTCTCCGCGGCGTGTCCGAGGAGTTGAAGTCGAGCTCGAAAACCCGTCGAAACGATGTTCATCTTGCAGAAATAGTACCGTTTTCGATAATTTTTGGTGCCCAGAAAAAAAACTACCAGGTTCACCTTTTGAGATGCTTTGTGTCGGCGCTGCTCGCGGCCGAACAAGCCCGTAATTACGCCAGACGCACATCGTTTACGCAGGCTACAATTTGGTGTGCGTGCGGCGTTTTCGCGCGCTCTCCCTACTTCGATCGGCAGCTCTTCTCCGTGACGTCTCCGAGGAGTTATAACTGCGCTCAAATCAGTCGAAACGACGTTCATCTTGCAGAATTATTACCGTTTTCGACACTTTTTGGAAGCCAGGAAATATGGCATATTTTAGATGCTCCGTGCGAGCGCTGCTCGTGGTTGATTGACTTCATTTTAGGACCTGTACCTAATTTGTACGGGGGAACATAAAAATTACCGTATATTTCCATATTTTTTACTATTAATAACGACATTTGGTCGTATTTACTATTACAGGGGACCATAGTAGGACCCATGGTACATATAAAAAAACTATACAAGTACCTATTTTCACAAACAACATTTGGTCGTGTTTAGTATGGTCCCCCGTAATAGAGTCCCCCGTGATAGTAGTGCGCGCGACCCTATCACAGCCTACCATTATTACGGGGGACTCTAGTAAATAGGACCAAAACATTTTGGTGAAAAAAGCGAAATTTACAGTTTTTTTATAGGTCGCTTTTACTCGTACGTCATTTGCAGACGTTCGCTATGCGCCCCCAGCAGGTAGTAAGCTCTGGTTCGAGCGAGTCCTCGCAAGGGTCGTGGTCGATCCTGATCTTCCCATGATGTTTCTGGGAAAGCGCAGGGACATAGGCCCGAAGTTGCTCTTAATTGGGTTCTACGCACAATGACCAATAGACCATGTGCAGGAAGCTACACCCGGGTAGTTCCACCCTATCTTTACACGGTGAGTTTCAAGGATAACCCAGATATGTACCGCGTTTTTGGCATGGCTAGTTACCGCGCGTAACGTCAGCTAGACTAGTATGAGGTTGGATACTGTAAAACGTGTACGCTATCGTAAGTTTGAGGTGGCAGGGACGAGTACACTGACGCAGTAGATTGTGAAGAGGCCGGAGCGCCGGATATAGGAACCGTGGACGGTCGAGCACCAACTTCTCGAAAATGTGCTACGTTCGTTCGTGTCTATGCGACAGGCACTTACAACCATTAATTGACTGGGTATGGATTACTGACGCTACTTCTGCACCAGTTTTGCGACTCTCTAAAAACTGCGTGCCTGCACGTACTCTACATCTGTGCCATTTTCTTTCGCAGCGATCGTGTTGAGTTCTGAGCGAGTACTAATAAAGCCTGGTATCATCACCCCTTGCGTCCTCACTGTGATCGGATTCGTTCGCGCCGTTTGCAGGCAGTCAGACAGGAATCCGTCACTTCACGACCGTCCAGCCAACGGGGAAGTCCAAAGTTGATCACTTGCCCAGCCGAGACGGCAGAGCACGCGGAACCGATGTTGCAAGAAGCTGGCTAAGCGAATGATGATGGCTGACCGGCTAGTTTCGGGTTGGCTTTCAGTGAGGGCACCTTATTCCCGAGAGTCCCTGCTGCAAAAGTTGCTCAAGCTAGTCCATTGCGGTGTGTCTTTATTCGCGCCAGACACAGCGCAGAGGCGGAGGAGGCTAGCGAGCATGCTATGGGATGTTGATGCTAGGGGGGGAGGGGGGGATGATGTGGCGGGCGGGGAAGGCGATGATGTTGGCAGTATTTGTGTGAGAGGAGGAATTATTGGCGGGGCGTCGTTACCAAAGAGGAAACGGAATGCCGATTCCATTCGCGGCCTATTGATAATCGACAGTGGATCTACTGCAGAACCCTTTTGCGAAATCGCAGTCCATCTCTTCGGCATCGGTGCCGCGTCGTTGTGGTTGATGCATGCTTAAGGCTGTAAAGCAGGCCAAGAAGTAGTTTGCCTTTTTGTGGCAACTAGGGAACCTAGAGAGTCAGATCATCCAGGCTGCCATAGAACCGGTATAAAGCTTGCATATGCATATATGTGCGTTGCATTCACCACATGCAATAATTACGGTAGCACAAGGCTCGTGTGTCATGATTGGTGTGATATAACATTGACAAAATAATATCAGGTAGCTAAATTATAAATACTACTACTGTAAACTTCAAGTATACGCCTTACGTACAACGAAAAACAAAGCTACCGGTGCCAGACTATATACTCGTATGACCACTGTATCTGTCCTCTCAATCTGCACTTCTGCATTTAGTTATGAACCTGCACGGTGCTGTCTTCGCTCCAGGTAAGGTAGAGAGTAGCCGCGCCTATGTATTATTGTGCCAGGTACATGTACAATACCACTACTGCTGTATGCGATGTACGTACATACAACCAGTAGGCTCCTTCCCGATGGAAATAGATAGTATCCTTCGCTTATTGACGAGTGCGCCAGAGCGCAATCTCCTTACGACTTATTGCCGTCGTACTACCTGCTCTCGCGATGAAATTCGTTGTCGAGTACTACAGCAGTAGTACTGATGTACGTAGATATATATATCGCTCTTCCAAATACCAACAGTAAAGATATCGCCAGAATACCCCATTTGAGCAGCAGAGCGCTAAGTGCACAGACAGCGACGGCTACCGGCAACAGTGAGAACACTCTACAGTCGCAGTCGGCAACGAACGTAATATCGAAGCGCAGAGCGGATGTATCCTCGCACCGCAGAGCCCTGTCTATTCTCGTTTACTGCGTACTGCCCCAGTTACGTACAGCACAGGGTTTCCAATAATTTTCGGGGCGCCCCCGGAATTAAATTAATTAAAAGCTGGCCCAGTACACGAAATATTCGCCAGCCACATTTGGACTTTGAGCTTGCGGTAGTGTATTTCTCGATAAATTAAATTCAACCTATTGATAAATTCAACCTATGTTATTCACGACTCGCGACTACAAACTACAAGCCACAAGCAGGGTGGGTGGCCTCCGTTGTTGGTGTCATTATGCTGACGGACTGACTTAGGCTTACAGCTTACAGCAGCAGTGCCACGGCGCTACAGCACGAACCTAAATAATAGGTTATAAATTCACAAAATTGCGACAAAATATATAAAATAAAGGTCTGCACAATTTTGGACGTGAGTTCTGATCCTAGCGGGGATGTTTCTTAAACGTCCCCTGCCTTTGCCGTAATTACCCGTAGGTACGCAATTTTCTCATTTTGCCGTAAAACGCGTAAGAATTAACTTTTCCGGCCGTAATCCGACATCATTGGAAAGAACGGTTTAATGTGAAGAAAACAACAACAACAACAACAACAACAACAACAACACAACATGTTATCATACAGGATGCGACAGGTACGGCATACACGTTCCAGAAATAGAGGAACGACCCGAAACGAAACAAAGAACAAGCAAACAAAAACAAAGAGAAAAAGAAACAGGGAAAAAAATATAAGAAGCAAACTGTCGTGCCACCCCACAGGGGATGTGGCAGACACTTGAAAATACATATGCATATACTTGAATTCGTAGTATCTCTGTGGCATAGCTTTGTGACCACAGAACTTGTATCTCTCTAGGTTTGAAGAATCGGCATGGACATTGGTTGTGCTGGATGTCGACGCGTAGAAAGAACGGTTTAATGTGAAGAAAACAACAACAACGACAACAACAGGTGCTACTCGAATACCAACCTTTTGCGGCTACCTGGATGGTGCTTTGTAGTTTGTGCCTTGGTTGGCTGCTTACTTTCAAAATACAACATTGTTACGTACCAGGTATATGGTAACCACCGCAGTAGTATGGGATACACAGTCGTCCTTACTTTGACGGAGACAACAAGTCCAGCTGTACAGGAGTAAAGGGTCAGGGATGATTAGCTATAATATGAACTACACAAAGTTCATGGGCAGGTGGCACGAGACTGAGGCAAAGCTGAGTAGACAGCGCCGTGCATCCGCTGCAGGTAGTGTTAGAGGGAATGGGGGGAGGGGTAACAGCAGGAGGGGTAGAAGGAACACCGTACAAGTGTATGGGGGCAGGGGGGGGAACAGGAGGGGTACAAGGGAAACCGCGGTAGAAGAGAGTAGCAGAGAGACCGCAGATAGGGTAGCAAGGTACCAGGCCGACTAATAGGTTGGACATTTCTTTGCTACTCATACCGCCAACTGCTGCGGCCGTTCGGTATGGATTTTGATTTTTTTTTTCCCTTCTTATCCTTATGAAAGAAGTACTACATAGTGGGTGGGTGACGAGCGTATTTTGGCCCACTCACTATTGCTCTTTTTACTTAGTTAAGTGTTCACCGGGATGCATAGTCCCCTTTTTCCTTCTCGTATATTTCCCCTTGCACGTCCCTTTTGGCTCATGCTCGGGGTAAGTATGTATGTGTCTGAGCTTTGGCTTCCAATTTTACTTATTTATTTGGGATTCTTCTCCTTCTCTTTTTCTTTTTCTTGTTCTTTTTCGGTTTGGTTTCTTCGTTGCTTCTCTTTCTTTATGGTGTATTTTGGTTGCTGGCGTATGTATGTATGTTGTGTCGGCCGCACCTAGTGCGAAGGCATGGTATTGCGTAGGCTATTAATGCATTACGGTGTGTTATCTCTGTGTCGTAGTCTGTTACCACAGAGCTCGTATCTTTCTAGGGTGAAGAATCAGCACGGACACTGGGCTTGCTGGATGTCGACGAGTAGAAGAACGGTTTAATGTGAAGAACACACACACACACACACACGGCGGTGGTCAAACACTTCGGTTTCATATGTAGTGCTACCAGCCGCAGGGCATCGCAGCGGCACGAGCAACTGCGCCAGTAGACAGCTGTACGAGTATAGCGACGTTGCTTCGCACCCGACGCGCGGTCGGCGGTCGGCGCATCTCTGCGTCGCCAGCTTAAGTCGGCTGGCTCAGGCTCGAGCCTAGAGGATGAAAGGAGCGCCCTCTGCGCGCACTTGTCCGTGGACACTTATTTGTAGACTACAGCAGCAGTCAGTTGTGAATTACAATTTTTGATCTTCAAATTTCGTTCCCATCGCGTTTTCCAGCTGTGAATGTCGCAAATCGAAAGAGTACTCCCGTCATAATGCGAAAAATTCAATATGCTCGCAGATGTTGGAGAAAATTCCGAAACCAACTTCAATTGTTGTGTTCTGGTGCCGCGAGGAGGTGCGCTCGGTGCGCTGCATTGCGCGTAGGGCCCAAGCGTCCGAGTTAACTTTGACTGCCTTTTTTTGGTCTGGCGCCGGAGAAACGAGCCGAGTGTGCTTCAAAAGTCAACTTGCCCTGGCATTTTGTACTTCACAATGTGACTGACAGCTGCTGCTGCTGTGCGCTGCTGTAGTCTACGAGTAGGTATCCACCGAGGGTTGCGCGACGAGTGCGCTTCTCTTGGTCTCTAGGCCCAAGCCCGCGTCAGCGGACTGTAGTCTGGACACGGAAAGGTGCGTCGCCCGCTCATCGCGCGTCGGGCTCGAAGCAACGACGCTATATCGATGTGGCACCATCTAACTCATCGATCGTTCTGCTACTGTTTGTTGTTGTCGTGGAGAACATCTTGAATTTCGAGAGCTTGCCAGTATTCGATAGGAAAGCCTGATCACCCAGGGCATGGACACTGGATGTTCTCTACCGACAGAGGTCCCGCCAGCAGGACCGGAACAGGCCACAGCTGCTGTCAGCCGGCAGAGACTACAATCCATGGAAGACTCTGGGGACACAGGAACAACACCTATGAATAGGAGCTACGTTGAAAAGTATAGGTGATGATAATATACATGTATCCGCCTTGGATGCTATATACCTGGTACATATTAATCAAGGCTTATCACAGTGACTGAGAATCGTGACGGGACGGGACGGGACAGTTTTTTTTATTGTTTGGCGGGGAAAAAAAATGACGACGAGACGGGACGGGACGGGACGGTGAAATTACGAGAAAAATAGTCGGCGGGACGGGACGTGACGGGACAGCGGGTGCATAATTTCTCGACGGGACGGGACGGTAACAGTTCAACGGATTTTTTTTTCGCGGCGGGACGGGTCGGTAAATATTTTTTCCCTCGACGGGACGGGACGGTATTTTTTTTTTCCTCGGCTGGACGGGACGGTAATTATTTTTTTCCTCGGCGGGACGGGACGGTAAATATTTTTTTCCTCGGCGGGACGGGACGGTAAATATTTTTTTCCTCGGCGGGACGGGACGGTAAATATTTTCTTCCTCGGCGGGACGGGACGGTAAATATTTTTTTCCTCGGCAGGACGGGACGGTAAATATTTTATTCCTCGGCGGGACGGAACGATACCTGCAGTTTTTCGTGGCCGGACGGGACGGTATAGGAAAAACTCGACGTGACGGGAGTTATTCATTAAAACACCTATCCTATGTATTCCAGAACAACCGGGGAGAAAAAAACTGAACTTCCCTCACATTTCCACTATACAGCAGTATACTCGCACATTAAATCGGCACGGCGAACGCACACCACGAAGTACACGCCACGTTTTGCGCTGAGAATTACCACATATCATGATTCTAACGAAATAACCTCCCCAGCCGAAGCATTCTGGGGTCGTCCCGAGGCAGGTAACTTTGTGGCCACCGTGCATTTGACGTTTTTCTTCCCGACCGGCGGCTGAAACCCCGAGAAGTATTGCCATGCACACAGGCGACGTCTTCTGATTCCTTCCCACCCCTGCCCCAAGCACTGCTGTTGCGGTCCCAGCTGATGGATGTTCTAATGTTTGTGCTTGCGATGTGTCGCTGGTGGGTGTGGGGGTGGAGGTGGTGGGTGATGGAGGTGGTGGTGGCGGCGGTGGTGATGATAGTGCCGCTACTGGTTGATCGACCACGCCCGTGAGATAGGCATCCATGGCGTCCGTGCCGGCCACACCAGTATTGGTTGCCGTGAGTTGAGGGGTCTGTGTTTGTGCGTGGCAACTGGTGGCTGTGGCAGGTGTTGCGCGTGGAAATATTAAATATGAAGATTCATGAAAAAACAAAAACAAAAATTGAAAAAAAAAAAAAAAAAAACAGATATCAACTAATTTTTGTACCAGGTAATTCGCAAGTTTGTAGTTACGAATTTTTAAACATTCGTACTTCGTGATTTGTGATTAATACTTTCAGTTAATTATGTAAATTAAAATACATGAACACCATCACCACAGCTTCTGCCACAAAATAGAAAATGAAACTACTTTCTAATCTCATATTTGTCAAACTCGAAATTTCGTAATTTCGTGGTGGGCATGTGAACGGGAGCAGACGACCACCAGCGTGTCTTGGACATGAAGAGGCAAGTTGTGTCGACGGAAAGGGACTATTCTGGTATGTGACAGCGGTGTAGTTTTTTTTGGCGGGACGGGACGGTAAATTCACGGAGTCATGGCGGGACGGGACGGTAAATTTACGGAGTCACGGCGGGACGGGACGATATATTCACGGAGTCACGGCGGGACGGGACGGTAATTTTCAACGGGAGAGATTTTCTCGGCGGGACGGGACGGTAATTGACGGCGGTCAGGGAATTTCTCGGCGGGACGGGACGGGACGGGACGGCGGTACGATTTTGACGGCGGTTTTACCGTCCCGTCCCGCCGTTACCACCGTTACCGTCCCGCCGAAATTACCGTGATATGCCTTGATATTAATGATGTTATTAAATTATGCTCGTACTCTATATACGATATATGTTACTTGCTACATGCAAATTCCTCGCCACTTGCTGCAGGCGAGTGACTATTGGGCTCTTCATGTTAGGTCCTTTTAGCGATGGAAGTTTTGGACCTCTGCTGTGTTCTAGCTTGATTTCGATTGGATGAAGACATGAAAGTCAAATTGACCTCACCCCACCAGGGACACGAAAGTAGCCCGAAACGGGATCTCAGGCGCAACCCTAACCCAACGATTTGTTGTTCGGAGTATAAATGATTTCATAGCCGAGGCCGGCTAAGATGAGTGGGAAGTGGCCCCGGGGCTTTGCCGAAGCGGCAGACTGTTTCAGGGCCAGGGCGTGGCGGCCCGGTGGCGAGGCGCAGAAAAACCAGCTGCGCCATTTGAGGATGCCAAGGGCGGTGACAAGGGGTTGGCGGGGGGCGGCCGGGGAGGCAGCCGTACTTATACAGACGTTGACGAATGCATAACCGAAACGATAAATCGAGTGGCTAGGTACCGGTTCGACAAGCCCTTGAGTAATATAAGTTTAAGTTTGTTGACTGTCGAGTTGCCCACCGGGGGGGAGGAGCGAGAGTGGCCGTACTGACACTTGAGTTGGAAGGAGACCGCGAATGGCATGGCAAGGTCCCGACTCGTTTTTCTTCTATTGCAGAGACGGGCACACATGTTACTATCGCGCTTTAAGTACAACTTTTTTACATCTTCCCCTTCGTTTCGTTCTTCCTGCTTTTGGCGTTGTATCTCGCTTTGTTCCCTTTCCTCTTCTAGCTGTCCTATTGCCGGCATATTCCTCTCGTTCGTGCTGCTTCATCAGCGCGCGCAGCTACCTGTCCTTGACTACGTGTACTTTCCTTCTATCAAGCAGCAGCCTTGCTGATCTCGTGGCGTCATATTTACCTTAGTTCATTCCAAGATTTTTTTTCTCGTGTTGTCTTTGTGTTTTTATTTCGTGGTTTCGCTTGTGTTGTTGTGTTGTCGTGCCGCGGTGTGCTGGCCTTTCACTTGCTTGACCCATCAATTAAAATTTCTAGTATTAATAGTAATAGTTTTTGTTTCGTTATTATTGGTGTTCTTTTGTCTCGCAGCAGTCTGTGACCACATAATTCGTACATCTCAGGAAAAAGGAATCAGTATGGACACTGGATATATACTGATTAATGTGTGTGTGTGTTCTTCACTGTTCTTTCTACCCGTCGGCATCCAGCACAACCGGTGTCCGTGCCGATTCTCCAATCCTAGAGAGGTACAAGTTATGTGGTCACAAAACTACGCCTCAGAGATACTTCTTTTTTTTTTTCTTCATCATTTTTACTTTCCAGCCCACTCGTAGGAGGTTTTACCTTCGACGATCTTCTGGACAAAGCCGTGGTCACAGGTGTCGTCCCTTCTCCCCCCCGGTACGTGCCTTTATTCTTTGTCGCGCATAGGGTTCAGCATTCCCACTGCTCGTCGATTTTCATCGAATGTAGCCAACTCACGCTTTCGCGCTTTCCGCTTATCATTTTTTTATGCAAGAAAAAGTCCCTATGAGCATGCACTCGGTGAGACTTGAACCCGCGAAATTGACCTTGACAGGCACGCGGACCACCTACCAAGCCACCGGGGACGCCGCCTCTTACATTGTTACGTATGCATAAGCACAACAGCAGTACACAATGCAATGGTACAGGTACTGGATAAGACATATGACAGACACAACATACATATTCTATGACAAGAGAAAAATAAGTAAATTCAGAAAGACGAGAACGAAAAAAGACCGAAAACAAACAGAAAGAGAGGGCAGCAAGGACGATTCGATGTGAAGGTACGTCACGCATTATAATAACAGTTAAGTATCAACCATTTAATCAGTCGAATTCACAGCTGACGGTATTTTTTTTAGAAATATATTAAATAACATGGTTATCTTTATGCAGTAAGAACTTTGACAGCGCAAGCTCGTGTGCTCATCATGCTAGATATGACAGGCACGACCGACACTACCTGTGAAAGAGAGAAGAAAAATTAAAGATGATACAAGTCGGAAGAGAACATGAAGATATGTGGCATCGCAGGTTCCCTGATTCGAAAGCCAAATATTACCGTGACGCCCACATGCATGCGTACCCCGCGTGTTCGAGGCACGGGGGCATTACCCGGCCTGGAACCGATCAACACAGCAACAACGCTACCTGCTGTAATACAGATGACATGTTCGAGACCGGGACACTTTGTATCCTTTGCTAGGTTCATCTACTGAGCAGCTACTCATCGGTACTCACGTGTGGATTGTAGAAGAAAAGCAGCTTTACTCCTTCCGAGCACGGCGACGAGAGACTGAGAGCAAGAACCTCGTGCCAAAAAAACCTGTGTGAGGGGGGCGAAACAAGAAACAACAAGAGAGGGAAACTTTTCCAAGGCTTGCGTAGGCATTCTCGGTACGGGTCGCTCATTTTTTCGAGTTCTGTTTCATTGTTGCCGGTGCCATCAGCCATGTGCTCTCTGCTGCGACGCCACCACGAGCGCGATAGTTGGAACCTCGCCGTGAAAACAGCCACATTCGAAATATCTTGTACCTGGTATAGAGCTACACCATAGGTTTTTAAATCACCTCAATTCGTTGGAGCATGTGGGTTATTTTATTATGAAAGGTCCCAGCCATCCACGACGTCGAACGATCAGTACGTGCCATTCTGGGCAATAATGTAACGAGCGTTTGATGGTCTTCATATTTATGCCCCAACGGTCCTTACAATTCCGCGGCGTTCTTCTCAAAGCCCCTCCTTCGTCTCTTTTCGCGAATCGACGTTCGTATTTGGGGGAGTAGGTGCTCTCTCTTTACGGCAACAACACACACGCCGCTTTAACAACATCGTCAACGACATACAGTAGCTAGTCCCTGTGATCGTATGAGTTCCAACAGATGCATATTAATAATATATGCTTGCTGTCGGGGTGTCGATGTGGCTCTGCCTCTGGTTTATATGAATGGATTTTTTTGTTCTCGCTCGCAACCGCTTGCCAAGCTTGCCATCGCACTCTTCTTCCTCTACTGCTAGAAGATGCTGCGATATTTTCTTCAGTCTCGTAGTTGTCCGGTGGCATCACGAACGATTGGGCGGCGTGCTTGCGGCGCGATCGTCAGATGTGCTCCCTCCATCGAGATCTTTCTATCTGGCGTGAGGTGCTTCTGCTGCAGGCGCTGTGCCGTGCTGCGATCGGCGGCGGAATTGACAAGCTAGATTCATCAAGTAGTCATCGTCCAATCAGCGAACGAATTTTGTCACAATTTGGTCGGTTTTAGTGTGTGTGATTGGCCTACGTCACGAATTTCATGCCCCAACAGTGCGAAATTGCGGCAATTTCTAGTAGTGGGGCCTGGGGGAGGCGAAAATAGAGGAGAGGGAAAAATTTCCAAGGCTTGCGCAGGCATTCTCGATACGGGACGCTCAAGTTTTCGAGTTTTGTGTTGTTGTTGCCGGTGCCATGGATGTTGTTGATTGATCTCTAAAGATAGACGCAGCTGGCACGGGAACGCGTGGTTGTGACTCCAGACAACTATAACACGGAACTCCTCTTATATTATATCCGAGCTGTCGATTTAACTCGCCTCACATGCAGTGTAGGGTTGCACCTGACGAGATCAATCAACATATGTCCTCTCTGCTGCGACGCCACCACGAGCGCTGTAGTTGGAACCTCGCCGTGAAAACAACCACATTCGAAAGATCTTCTGTAGAGCTACATCATAGGCATTTAAATCACCTCAATTCGTCGGAGCATGCGGGATATTTATAATTCTTTACTGTAGGTACATTCATGCACAAGCAAGGATCTACAAAATCCTCCAATCAAGATCCGGACCATACTCAAGGACCGGACTTCGTTGAGATTCGGGAGGCTGTAGAGTGACGCTCGCGTTCAGTTTTAGCCTTTGTTTCCATCTTCTTGGCGTCGTTTGGAGGGCGAGCTTTGGGATCCAGCTCTCGTGATCGTATTGCCTGGTAGAACGTCTGAGATGGAACAAGGAGCTGTAGGATCGAAATGCGCCACTCGCTAGCCTGCCTGCAGAAAACACGAACATCACCTACCTCCTGTACTGTTGGATCACCTTCTGCTATTTTACAGGTGTGCGCTTGCTTTGTTTTTCATATATCAAGAGCAGAAGAGGCCAAGAACGTGTACGATAGTGAGATTCATCAAAAACACGTACTTGTACGTCAAGACCTGCTGCAACATTTACAGGGAGCATTAAAAAAATTCCGGTGTCTTGGTGCGTATGTCACGTGTGAACTGCTGTAAACCAACTTTCGACTGTCTTGTGTACTCCGGCCCTCACGTGTCGATCTGCTGTTTCAGTGCGCGAAATGGTACAGGCCGAAATCGATTGGAAATCGAACCAGCTGTAAGTATTATCGTCTCTTCGACCCTGGTGGCATCCAGAGGCGTCTCTGGCCAGTAGTCAATCGCGAGGGAAATAATGGAAAACGCGCGCGGTTCACGCAGCTTGCAAAGTTGAGTATCGACCGATCTGCCGATCGGTTGAACTCACAGCTGACGTGCTTTCTTAGTTTCTTATAAAATAAAAATGGCCCCAGCCATCCACGACCCCGAATGATACGCACGTGCAATTCTGATGCAATAATGTAACGACCGTTTGGTCTTCATATTTATGCCCCAACGGTCCTTACAATTCCGCCACGCTCTTCCCAAAGCCCCTCCCCCGTCTGTCTCTTCTCGTCAATCGACGTTCGGATTTGGGGGAGTAGGCACTCTCTCTTTACGACAACAACCGCACACACGCTGCAATATCAGCAGCAATGACATAACTGGTCCCCGTGATCGTACGAGTTCCAACAGATGCATAAGCTTGCTGTCGGGGTGTCGAGGTGGCTCTGCCTGTGGTTTTTATGCGTTTCGGAGTTTTTGGTTCTCGCTCTCAACCGCTTGTCAAGTTTGCCATCGCACTCTTCTTCCTCTACTGCTGCTGCTGTGATCTGTGTCTCCAGTCTTGAGGTTGTATGGTAGCATCACACGAACGATTGGGCGGCGTGCTTGCTGCGCGGTCGTCAGATGTGCTTCCTCCATCGAGAGCTTTCTATCTGCCGTGAGGTGCTTCTGCTGCAGGCGCTATTTTTTTTTTTTTTTTTTTTTTTTCATCATCACTTATACTTTCCAGCCCACTCGTAGGAGGTCTTACCCTCGACGATCTTCTGGACAAGCCGTGGTCACAGGTGTCGTCCCTTCTCCCCCCCGGTACGTGCCTTTAATTTTTATCGCGCATAGGGTTCAGCATTCCCACAGCTCGTCGATTTTCATCGAATGTACAGCTAACTCATGCTCTCGCGCTTTCCGCTAATCAATTTTATGCGAGAAAAAGTCCCTATGAGCATGCACTCGGTGAGACTCGAACTCACGAAATTGATCTTGATAGGCTCGCGGACCACCTACCAAGCCACCGGGGACGCCAGTATTTGGCTATGCCGTGCTGCGATGGGCGGCGGAATTGACAAGCTAGGTTCTTCAAGTCATCATTCACTCAGCGTACGAATTTTGTCACATTTTTGGTTGGGTTTGGTGTGTGTAATTGGCCTACGTCACGAATTTTCAGGCCCCAACACTGCGAAATTGCCTCTACCCTCTATACCCCCTGCTTTTTTTCTTTTTTTTTTTCCCATTTTTTATGGTACGCCTGCCAAGTACTACAGATACGATCCCCATACATGTCCTCAAGTAAATGTAGAGTTGCACCCCATCTGACTGTGAGAGCCCGGCACCTGGTTTCCTGCTTTATGACCAGTCTAACTATTCGCCATCTGGGGCGCGCCGATATTCGGGAGCATATTTATGGAGGTAATCCGAATAAGTTCCGAATTGTCTCGAAAATCAGTTTGTCAAAGCATTGCGGCCCACTCAGCAGTTGCTAGCGCGCTCTAGAGAGCGCGCGACGGCGGTCCATGCATTCCAAAGTATAGTGTTGACCCACCCCGAGGTACTCGTGCAGAAATGAACTAGATCGACGACGAGCAGCGCTCGCACGAGACATCTATTATAGAAAAAAAAAAAACTTGCCTACAAGAAGTGCAGTAAGTGGTAATAACTCTGCCAGAAAAATGTTGTTTCGACGGGTTTGAGCGCAGGTACAACTCCTCGGACACGCCACGGAGAAGAGCCACCGGGCGAAGTAGGGAGGGCGCGCGGCGGCGCCGCACACAGACCAGAGTGTAGCCTGTGTACTCATTGTGCCGCCGGTACAAAGACGGACTTGATGGGCCGCCAGCAGCGATCACACGGAGCATCGTAAACATTAAGAATGTAGTTTTTTTTTCTGGGCACCAAAATGTGTCTCAAACGGTAATAAATCAAGAAAAAGGCCGTTTCGACGTGGTTTTGAGCTCAACTCCAGCTCTTCGGACACGCCGCGCAGAAGAACTAATGCACGAAGTAGCGAGCGCGACAGCGCTGCACGCATACCGAAGTGTAGCCAGTGTATCATACCCGATGTGCCGCTAGCACAAAGACAGGCTTGAGCGGCCGAGGGCGGCGCTCACACGAAGGATCTAAAACATGCTGGTATACCACAGCAGCAGTCAACTGGAGGCTCAACAAGGAGCATGGTTATACGTGTTCGAGCGGCATGACACTAGTATGGTTGTTAGCAGTACTACTGCTGTACCTAAGGATGCGATCGCTGCATTACAAGTACGTGGTGTACCTACGTGAAAAACCGAGAGCGTCTTCTGGCGTATTTGTTTTTTCATCAGGAGTAATAATGATAAAAAATAGTGCACTGCTGTTTGCGTAGAAGAATGACCTTGTTCTTAATAGCGAGCTTGGGATGTGACACAAACACCAAAGAAAGCGTGCTGCCTCCACTACGCCGCTGAAAGGGCGCAGTAGGCCCGCAACCCATCGTGAACGTGGCATGTATGTACATAGCCCCTTTCCCTCGCCTAAATAGCGGGTCCATCAGCACAAGCAGAGCCTGCCCGATGCAGCTTTAGTGGTTTATCCTTCGTTTTCGGGTCAAGCAACCAAGTTCACGTACGTACAGCCAACATGGTGATCGTTATTTACACCATAATATTTGTACGTACGAGGACGTAGGCGACATCTTTCCCCCGCGAGCGAAAAGACCGAGACGAGCCATATGACGCAGGCCACGTCCTCCTGCCGGCCAGTTCCTCCAGAAAGCTGCGTTGTTCTTCACACCACGCTATATGTTTACGACCAAGAGAGAGACCTACCTTCCACAGCATATACAACACCTTCGGGAGTGCAGACGCTTGCCTTTTCTGTGGTGAGAGGATACCTACTGGACATACATGTTGGTTTTACTCGATTTACGCCTTGTGCCACTACAACATACTCGTGTGTACCAGTTTTCTACTTTAGGCTCATTATGTCGGAGAGCTTTTTTCCCATTTTTTTCAAAGCTTGGAAATAATTGGAGATATGTATGAATATACGGAGGCGTTCTGTCACTATTCGTAAAATCTCCAGGAGCAAAGAAATCAAGTTTGTTAAACTTCACATATGTATTTGGGAAAAAAAAATAAAAAAAAAAATCTGGCAGATTGAAAATTAGCGCAAAAACAATGTGGAAATTTTGGAAAAACAAGCTCTCTGATAAGATTGACCCTTAGCACTCATTTTTATATATATCCTCGAGTCCAATCTAATGATTAAAAATTGTCCACCCACAAGCGAGAATCACCCCACAAATCATCCGGTTCGTCAATCCCGGCCGTTCACGCAGTCGTCTCCGCTAAATATGGACACGCCCGTCGACCTTGCTGCGTGTGAACTGCAGCAGGGTCACTGTCACACCGCCACACCGCCTTCCCAAAAACGTGTGAACACGCCCACACGTACTGTCCAAAGAGCTTGGTTCATCTTTGGCCAATGATCAATGAAGTTTGATTTCATTCCAATAATTATCTGCATCATTTTTTCTTAGTTGAGACTAAGTGCTTACTACGACGCAGAAAGTGTCCTGAATTCATACGAGCTGGACTGGTCCAGAGGCTGAAAACAAGGTTGGACGGGAACATCCAAGCGGTTTTTACGAATCTTGATCTGAAATTGTGATACGTGATTTTTAGTAGTATTTCAAATGTAATTGCGACTGCAACTCTTTTTTTCTTTTTTGTTTTCACAAGTGAGGCCAATATTTGTAAATATATATATATACAAGGCTTTCCTTCGGAGTAGGTATTCCGTCGTTTCGTGTACATATAACTGCAATTAATTGGCGACATAGCCCAAAGCCAAACAAACTAAATGTAGTTGTGTAAGAAACGGTGAAGGATGTAATAATCGCGTTTATTTATGAATGTAATGTGAAACGTAAGATCGGGTGACGCAAGAGTAAGAATGGCATTCGTCTAATAATAAGAATAACATATTTCATCAGTGTGGGGAGAGAGTGGAGTAGTGCTTGGCATGTGGATGATATACAACATACAGGCTGTTGTTTAAAGGAAGGTTTGGGACAGGAGAGAAAGCAGCAGTGCCGGCAACGACAACGGTTATGGAAATGTTGTATAGTTGCTGGGCGGCCGCGATTTCGATGTAGCCAGCATAGGAGTTTGGATGAGACATGATATGTAAATCGTCTTCCAGGATGCTGTAGTAACGAGGCGGGAGGCCCAGAATGTGGATCTGTTCGCTGTTGAACCTGTTGGATATGTGTAGGAAGAAATAATCGTGATTTTGGGAAATGTGGGAAACAATTTGTTTCCTTTCGTTCGTCCTCGATGGCGACAATCTGCTTGGCGTACTGCTTCGGAATTCCGCGAAGCCCTGGAGCAGGCGAAATGGAAGGGAGTCTTTTTGCGCTTGATGATGATGTCTCCGTCTATGATGGTGGAGTCCGTCAGGCGGCAGTTGTAGCACTTGCCACGGACCTGGTCGAAGTAAACATACAGGGTGCGCGGGGCGGGAGTGGCGTGCAGGGAATGGCGGGGGAGGGGGAAGGGGGAGAGTTCAATATTTGTACTACTCTACAGCGGCACAACAGCAGCACGTAATCGCTTGCTATACAACGGCAGCAGCAGCAGCAGCAGCAGCAGAAGCAGCAAGTACGTAATTTCATTGACGATACAGAAATATGTAGACACACAAGTGTAGTACAGTACACACACAAATCACGTCCAGCATGATGTACGGCAACAACGCAGCAGCACCACAAAAAAAGTCATTGACGACACAGAAATATGTACACACGCACAAGTTTAAGTGTAATATACACACAAATCATGTCCAGCATGATGTACGGCAACAACGCAGCAGCGCCACAAAACGACCAGGAAACAGAATTATCCGAGTACATACAAACATTCAGTGAATATCGCGGCAGCACTAAAAGCAGAGCAGCAGCAGCAGCAGCAGAAACAGCAACGGATCGCCACAGCGTTGGCAGCAGCAGCATAGCAACGATATGAAAAGAAGGGAGAAAAAAAGTATGTACCCCGAGGCCGTCCGAAAAGTATTTTTGGTACCTCACTATAGACCCACCTCCGCATGCTGTACGGCAACAACGCAGCAGCAGCATATTAGCAACAACAACACGAAATACGAGAAAAAGTAGTACGTACGCAAAACGCAGGAGCAAAACGACCAAAATATTTTTTTTTTACGTATCAAAAAAACCATTTGGGTACAAAAACGGCCAATAAAAACAATAACCCGCGTTGGCAGCAGCAGCATAGCAACGATATGAAAATAAGGAAGAAAAAAAGTGTGTACCCTGGTATGCCGCAATCGCAAAACCTACGGAATTTCATTGACGATACCGAAATATGTACATACACAAGTGCAGCATGATGTACGGCAACAACGCAGCAGCACCACGGCAGCAGCATAGCAACGACATATATGAAAATAACCAAGCCAAAAACGAGAAATTGCAGTACGTACGCAAAATGCAGGAGCAAAACGACAAAAATATTTTTTCACGTATCAAAAGGAACCATTTGAGTACAAAAACGACCAAGAAAAACAGTAATCCGAGTACATACGAACATTCAGTGGATATTGCGGCAGCATTAGCAGCAGCAGCAGCAGAAGCAGCCACAGCATTAGCAGCAGCAGCAGCAGCAGCATAGCAACGATATGAAAATAAGGAAGAAAAAAAGCATGTACCCTGGTATGCCGCCATCGCAAAACCTGCGGAATTGACGATCCGAAATTATGTACGCTTCCAGCATGATGCACGGCAACAACGCAGCAGCACTACATACAGCAGCAGCAATGGCACAGGAGCAGCAGGTGCCCAGCACGGCAACAACGCAGCAGCCGTACAGCAGCAGCGAGTGCACAGGAGAAGCAGGTGCACACCAGCAGCAGCACTCATGGCGCGGCGCTGACAGCAGCAGCAGCAGAAGCGGCAGCCGAAAACGAGCAAAGAATAGAGTACGTGGGGTCACCAAAACATGTACACACAGAAATCGTGTGCATGCACCGAAAATGCACCACAGTAGCAGCAGCACTCACGTCGTTCGGTGCAGCGGTGACGGCGACAGCTGAATCCTCCGTTCCTTCGTTCACGTCCCGCAAACAGTTGTGCATGTGCGCGTTCGCGTGCACTGTGTGTAAGAGGAGCCGACGCAACGCACGAAGGGGAAAGAACGAGCATGGATGAGTAAAAAAAAAAAAAAAAAAACGCTTTGACGTAGGATTGTATGCAAAAAGGCAATTGAAAACCCCAAAAAAACGTACTGGCAACATACAGCATGCACAATAGACGTAAGACACTCACCACTGTCAGCAGTCTCGAGGGAGTACGAAACAGTCCCTTCCTTGATCGGGCGAGCACAGAACTCGCAGTCGGTTGCCTTGTCAGGATGATCCCGCCACCAGATCCCGCCACCACGCACGTGAGATCCTTGCAGGTGGCGAAGGCCACGTTTTTGCCACCAGGCGCGGAGTTCTTGACCAAGTGCTGGTCCGTGCACTGCTCGCAAACAACAGCCGGCACCAGGTCGGTCTTTGTCGTTGCCGCTCTCTTGCCAGAGGGCGAGGACCACGCGCCTCTCGACGAGGGGGAGGTGAGCTTAGGGGGCGTGGAGAAGGGAGAGGCGGGCGTTGCAGCACCAGCAGGTTCGCCACCGACAGCAGCAGCTTGGCCGCCGACAGCTGCACCTATCTATGCCGTTCGTCGAAGGCGAGACGCCTCTTTCAGGCGCCGTGCGAAGAGCTGTCTATTGGTTGGCAGTTTGCGGAAGAAGAAAGAAGAAAAGGTTGTTTGGCTGTTTGGCGAAGAAGAAAGAAGAAAGGTTGTTTGGCATTTCGGCTGTTTCAAAGAAGGAACAAAGGTTGTTTGGCTGTTCGGCTGTTTCAAAGAAGAAGGGCTGTTTGCGAAGAGCTGTCTATCAGTCGGTCTGTCTGCCAAGAGCTAGCAAGTGACAACGACCTCAAAAATCGTAATTATAGTTGTATTTATATATATATATATATTTTCATCATCACTTTTACTTTCCAGCCCACTCGTAGGAGGTTTTACCCTCGACGATCTTCTGGACAAGCCGTGGTCACAGGTGTCGTCCCTTCTCCCCCCCCGGTACGTGCCTTTATTTTTTATCGCGCATAGGGTTCAGCATTCCCACTGCTCGTCGATTTGCATCGAATGTACAGCTAACTCACGCTCTCGCGCTTTCCGCTAATCAATTTTATGCAAGAAAAAGTCCCTATGAGCATGCACTCGGTGAGACTCGAACTCACGAAATTGATCTTGATAGGCTCGCGGACCACCTACCAAGCCACCGGGGACGCCGGTATGGGAATATTTGTTTCGCGACAAAGTGATGTAAAAATAAAAGACAAGAAGGTGCAGTCGCAATTGCATTTTACAAATTTTGAAATACGTCAGCTCTGAGTTGGACTAATTAATTAAATTATTACATTTTATTTGTAATACTACTAAAAATCACGTGTCAAACTTTCAGATCAAAATTCGTAAAAAACGCGTGGATAGATATAGAGAGAGAGATTTTTTTTTGCGCATCAGGATTGTAGGTGACATAGTATTATATATACCACCCGCACATTGTAGGATACAACGCCCCTAGGTAGTTTATTTAAACCTTGACATCTCCCCTCCAAGAGCCACGACAGCACCGACAAGGGTGGCACTGGAAAGATGTAGTTTATGTCGAGCTCTTTCACAACGTGTTGTTTCGCGATACAGTATGAGTACAGTATCAGTAGTAGTAGTAGTACCATATTTTCTCACGTACGGTATGGGTAAAGTAGGGCCTCACAGACGGTATTTATTGTCAACAAAATCATCATCTGCGTTCTGAACAGCTGCGGTACACGTTGTACTGTCAAGTAATACGAACAATACGTACTCAACCATGTACTCTCTGCAAGCACTACATACTCGAACAGCAGTAGGGCACACCAAAACTTTACCCCTGCCCCTCCCAGCTGGCCGCCAGGCCCAGGATACTGCTTTTTAAGAAAACAAGATTCCATGTCCGGAACGATGCGGTGAGCCGGAGATTGACGTCTTCTGTCATTGGTGTGTGGCTGTGGGAGGGCAGCTGGCAGCCATGTTGTCGTACTCGTGTGTGCGAGCTGGCATCACGTGTGTCTTGGTGTGCCTGGTGCTGATGTCTTTCTGCTGCTGTGTGTTTTGTGTTTTCGAAAAAATAAGGTCTGATTCCGCCCGAAAAAAAAAAAAGGTTTCATTTTTTTGTGCAGTCTAAAAGCTATACATGATGTTCGGCGGGTTCAGTTGATTTTATATACGTCAGCTGCGAGTTTTTACTAACTTTTGAAAAGTGTCTAAGGCAACGTCAGAGATCACGTGCGAACGCGCTTGGATTGGCTGATTATACCGATATGCCGTTTTCCTCCCGACTCTTCGCCGTTGCATATATATGACTTGAAGAATGAATGTGAGTCTCTCGGCAATTCCGGCTCGTACCCCATGAAAACAAATGAACTTCACTTTGTAACATTCAAAATGCACGCCAGCTTGAATTTCAAACGTTTAAATTGTCCACCATTCGTCAGGGAAAACCTCCACCAAAACCCGTGCAGCGCGTGACAGGCACGTATAGCTCATAAACACTCTCGATCTCTCAAAGCCGATACTTCATACCGATGTTTTAGTGCATCGCTCCGCAGCTTGCACCACCAGCACCAGCAGACACACTTGTTATATTATCTAGTCTTCGACTTGTTTTTTGTCTTCTATACAGGGATCAGTACGATGGCTTCAGGCCACCAAAATTCAAAGCAGGCAATGAGGTATCTATGTGCTACCCAAGACGGTTGTCTTCACCTATGGATACCTGAAGGCCGGCACAGGTGCTTTCAGTGCAAGAGGCCAGTACACAACCCTTGCTACCAGCCGCATCGCCAAACAACGGACAAGCCCTCGCAGTATAAATGGGGCATTTCGTTTGACTGCTGCGTTAAGTTCTGCACTGAGGCCGACGGAGTTACCGACGATGCTCGAGAATCGTTGGGCGCCGGCGAAGAAGTCGACCAAGAGAACGAGTGTGCCGCAGGGGAAGCCTGCAACGGTTGGGCTCAAAGGCTCGAACACCACACAACATGCAGCGGGTCGAAGTGCTCTCTGGTGTGCATGTCTCTCTGCAGCCTGGGATGCGGAGCGGAGGCTTCAGGGATATGGTGTGCGCTCTAAGTCTTAGTTAACCCTTTTTCTTGCATGGAAACACTCGTGGCTTAGGCACCCTGTCGACAACGCCCGGCCGCTTCACCGCCGTTGCGCATCTATGCCAATGACCATAACCCTAAAACATCCATCTCTGCCGTGTTCCCATGCGCTTCATCTAAAAAAGGATCGGGTACCCGCGTGGGCAAAGATCCCGATTCCGGCGGAGATCGGGTAGATTGTCGGGACAAGATAGCACTGGAGGGGGAGTAATCGAAGCCGAAGATGCCAGCTTGGCTAGCTCGCAGGACGGCGTCGAGTGCTCCGAGGGGAGCGACCAGGATGCGTCGGCCCCCCAGGACGGGGGGGAGAGACATAATAAGCAGGGGGCGGACGATACCAATAAGCCCGAGCCCGATGGGCACAAAGCACGCGTCCTTGCGTGTTCAGCTTCCGCACAGGCAGGCACGCGGCCGAGCTAGGTAGGGTCTGCCTGAGCACCAGTTGGGTGCCGATGCCGAGATGCGTCGGTCGACGAAAACCTCATCCAAGTCCGGAAGTCTAGCGCTGCGAGGATTGCCTGCACATTCGGCGATCCACGTTCACGAAGACGACACGGATGAGAGACTATTAAATTGGACTGCTGTGTACCGCGTGGGAGTGTTGAGAGCTGCGTACCGCGAGCTCGGCTGGGGATGATACTGGTTTTAACAAATTCGCTCGACAAGCTCGTGTCAAAACGTCCCTGCAGGATCTCCTCACGCCGGTGAAGGCACGGGGGCGGACAGCGGGGGTCGGCAGGGGTTTGGCCTGATAAAGTCGTGTCCAACCCTTACGCTCTGCAATCAGGTAATGGACGTTTCGGAGCGCAGACCAGGTCTGTGAGTTGATCGTGCCCTCCTCCACCCGGAAGGTGTCGTTGTGACGATGATTATCGAAACAACATGAAGGTCGCGGCTGTCAAGGCCATGCAAGAGGCGATGAAAAGCGCTGTGGGCTTGGCGGCAACTTTCTTCGAGGCTCCTGCGCCTGTAGAGCCGCTTAAACCGAAGCACCTTTTTTTTGTGAATTATTGATTTCTTCCGCCCGTTTTATATCTTCCTGATTCCCCTTGTTTCTTTATGGAATGTGAATAATTGACAGGCGTTCTTGCTGTTTAGCACGTCAAATTCGGAAAATTTGGACAGAACGCCTCCTTTTGAAAATCATACTACTAATCGACAAGTTCAAGCAAAGTATAGGTTGCGGAATGGACGGAACAGAGTGAAAGCAAAGTACATCATTCCACAGAATTCGCTAAAGACCGTCTTGTCACGTCGGTCTGGGTCATGGAGACGAGGCAACAGCTCACCTACGCATCTCCCCCCCTCCTCCTACCTATCGCGCTCCACCTACCAACACACCCACACACCCACACACCCACGCGAGAGCTATTCGATATAACATCACATATTGTGGATCATCCCACTGGTACTACTGTGTTTCCCTATTCCATATTACGTTAGGCAGTTGTCGGTGTCTCGAATGTGTACGCCTTCGCCCGTGTAGAGGGTGCGTCGTCCATGCGGACAACTGTGTGTTCAGTCCAAATCCAACCCTAGAGAGATATTCGCGAGTTTGTTCACAAGTTGGTTAACACAAATTTCCGACCCGAGCTTTGCTGTCGCTGCTCGTGCAATGGTTTCGTGGAATCACCACTGCAAGAGCAAGACCAAGAGCAAAAACAATCTCGACGCTACGAGCTGGGGCAGCCGACGTGCGGATTAGGTGGTTGGTCGGCGATGCCCCACTCAATTACTTCTAGCGATGGTTTTTTTTTTACACCGTGTTGATCACGCACCAACCAACAAAAAGAAGACTCGCCTTTTTCATCAGTTGTTCGTAGGATATGACCGAAATATCGTTCTGAAAAAATTGGAAAACAGCCACAACTTGTCTGGAAACAACAACAAAAACAAAAAAGGTGAGTACTCCGTTTGTGTGCACATTCGCTTCAAATATGAGGTAAAATTCACGGATTGACACTCGCGAAATTAAGCGGGGCATTGCAGAAAATACGACATTCCTCGTCACTACTTGTTCTATGTGTGAATATAGGGTTTAGGTGATGTATCTTGATGGGTGGCGAGTTGGGCCGTGATAGCACTATCGATCTCTTTCTAGGGTCTTCAGCTTCGCCTCCACGAACTTGCGCCTTGATCGGGAACGACGATTGTCTTGCGAATTTTGTTTCGATAAATTGGCTTTTTCGAGACTTTGCCGTTAAGTCGCCGAGATCGAGTCAAAATATCGAAATGCACTAATTTTTACGTGCTTAAGTTTTTCCGCGCATTGCAGTGATGTGTCAGGGTCAGTGCCTACAAATTTCACTCAAAATTTGCACTGGGTCACGAGATACGACCGTCGGATGGTATATCCATTTTTCGGCTGGCCCATCTCGTACCAATTTAGTCTTCGATCGGCATTCCGTGATACTCCCGCCCATTTAAACATGGCAGCAATTCGTAGAGTGATTCCACACCCTGATTTTCCAAACGAAGCACCTTGTGCCGGCATTTTTCGTTTTTCCCTCAGCGCTTGATTAGTCCGGGACGTCCGGGACTCGCGGCAGGTCGGAGAAAGAGACTAACCACATGGTAGACTGCGTGGTCGAACGGGTCGTGCCACCCAACGGAAAAGCTGTCTGCGATGTTCTGCCTGCCGTTGTAAAGCATTGCGCGACGTTAAAAGGAAACCTCGGTGCTTTGAATAACTACCTCGTTGGTTTTCAAGCCCAGGCTATGGCAGCAGTCCAACGTGAATCTCGCGATTCCCAAGAACATCTGATTGCAGCCGTCAGGCGGGAATCTCGTGCCATGCAACGGGAATGTTGCGAACCCCCGGGAGAAGCGCCTGTTCGCCGTCCTACACCGAGAAGTTCATCCAGTATTTCCACCTACCGTAGGTGAGTGTTGTTTTTTCCCTTTCGCGACAGATTCACATGTCATAGATTGCCTTGTGTCTACCTAATAGTATGAAGTTCTACGTGATGAGTGCGCAGGTATTTGCGAAGGATTGGGCTCCGCGTAGCATGCAGTTTACATGCCTTCTTTATCGGCATGCACTAACTCATGTCGCAGCGGGACGCAGAAGCCAAGAAGACGCGTAACAGACTCCGAAGACATGAACACGCCAACGAGGAGCGACAGTCGTGCACGCACGCTTGCATCTGAACGCAGGTTGAAGCCAAAGCACGAGAAGGAGCTAGCTAGTTGTCGTGGCGAGAGGTGATCCGAGCCCGAACCTTGTAAAAATCATGTTCGATACCAAGACATTTTAGGCATGGTGAAACGTTTCGCCAGCGTCGCCTCTAGTCCAGTCACATGCTTGTCGGCCGTGGAAATGTGTACAAGGTAGGCACCGAAGACTACTTGGGTCCACAATGTATGCGGTCGTTGTGTTTTCCCGGTTGGCAAATCTTTTTGAATGATGTTTGTATCGTTGGTTCGTTTCGGAATTAGTCCCTATTACCTGGTGCTGGCCGACAAAGAAACGAGTGTGAGAACAGAGTGGTGAACGAGATTGTATCCCCCCCCCCCACCCCCCCCCCCACCCTCTCATCGTCCGCCTACCCTCCATCCCCAACCCTAAAAAGATCCAGGCCGGGGCTAGCACAAGCAACAGGCAACAATCCACCCCACCCATGCCCAACGCGCGAAGGGCGGCGCAGGGAGAATAACTGATCGCCGGTACAGCGTGGGGTGTCTCCGTACTTCACCCCACGCCAGCACCCAACAACATTAGACCTACTGCTGGACAAACGCATAGTGGAGGATGTCTCTAGGTGTGGACGTTCTTTGAAACATGGCCAAACATCGGGTTCCTTACCATCGCCGAAATCAAGTTACGCTTAGAGAAATAGTGAGCATAGGATCACTACTCAAAAGCAAGTACATCATACGATGATATCCAAAGGATCTACGACTAGCGCACCAGCTCCAGATTTTGCTGTGTTCGCGGAATAAATGTATGCGTCTTTCTTAGGGGCCCGCAAGGCAATGGCATGCGTTACTGCACCACTTGAGTTATACAATTTCGTGGGTTGTGGTCAAAACCCAAGTACCGCTTACTCTCCAAACAGGATTCACCTAACTGTAGACGAAAAATGGTGTAGTAACTTATCTTTCGTTCGGACCTTATCGGCACGCATGTCAAGGTTTCACTCGGACCGTTCATGTCTGGGCTAGCTATAAGGCTGAGTTTATCCAGCACACCTCTTCTAGTAAGACACGATACGTGTCGGCGCAATTTGCATTGTTACCCTGAGTGTGCATTCGTCCGGTCCTATACACGTACTTCCATGTCAATGACCCGCAGGGTCGACAAATCCAACGAGAATGGACACTACAACGTCCACGTACTCATGACTGTGCACAAGCGTCGACGGGACGAAGGCGAGGTGGTTGCCACTCAAGACGACGCGGATGCCGGCGAACGTCGTCGAACCAGCAAGGTAGAGAGAACCCTTGCAACCAGTGTCGAAGAAGCAAAGCGCCAATGCACGGCTGGGGTCGGGGGGGGGGGGCGTGCCACCATGTGTGCATGCTGCTTCATCTCGTACGGCTGTTGCAGATGTCAACAGAGAAACTCCGTCACCAAGACGTAGCAACGACAACTGGCCGTGCGTTCAAGTGGAGTTTAAACCATTGTTGCGGAGGGCGTCGCAAGGAAGGCAACAGGTACTGGACGATGCGTGAATCGGATTTTACCGACGAACGTCGGTATGCGCGCGAGCCCAGAGCTGAGACAATAGACAAGTAGAGGAGTCGGTTCCTTCAACCGCGAGAACGACTTGAACCCCAATCCCCGCGGTGGAAAGTGGGTTTTAGCGCGAAAACACTTCGACGAGAGTGCTATTAATAGTCTTGGCAAAAAGAATAACGCACTGGCCAATGTGCTCTACGACTCCCTGTCGAAGGCCACATTCGGTACTAGGGGTTACTTGAACAGCGAAACTTTGGCCACGAGCCTGCTACCGGCACCCGTGAAACGCGAAGAAGACGAGGAGGCCGACGGGTCCTTGAAATGGGAGGGCGTGGACGTATAACGTCTTGAGCGACACGAGGAGCAGTCATGCTGTTTCGCGAACACCAACGTGTAGCGAGCGTACAAATATGAGAACATTGCCGACTTTGACGCGTATAACACATTTTTTGCTCTCTCTGAATAATATTGATATCGATCCGAAACCCAAAACGGGTGTGCCGCGACGCTGGGACAACGCTCGTATGACTTCGTGGTTGGTGTAGGTTGTTCCGTGTAAGCCTTACACAGCATCGACAGTTCGATATCTCAATGATACGACTGGTTGCGATTTAGATTCACCGCGTCTATAGAAACACGTTTCCTTGACTATGTCCCCCCAATTTGCCGGGGAATGATTTTTTTTATTTGATACAACCCGGCGTTAGGGTTGTTTTCTGTACTATTGTCCTCAGGTCAGCGGTTAGGGCCATTATTTGTTGGCTATACTTCCTTCCTAAAACCGCAACGTTTTAGAAACATGCGGTCTTCACAGCGTCGCGCACAACAAGAATCGTCCAAGATGAGACATTTCGTGCACTGCTTTAACGGCGATTCGGCGGTTTGCACCAAGCACAGCGCGAAACTACTGTTGCGCGTGGAACAGTACTAAACTTGGGCTTGTACACAAAAATACACTCCGGTGGGTACATCAACCCACTCCTCAGATTAAACTTAGTAGAGTTGTCAACGGGCACCTCGCATCAACAACGAATGACGACTAAGTACTATTTTCCTCCTTGTGTACTTGGTAGGAGAGATGTACTCGATCTCATGCATGACCCTAGTCGTATGACCATATACCCTCGCATCCCGTACAATGCCGGGAAGGAGCGCGTCGGGTTTTCACCGACCACGCAGACATTGCTTGCATCAAGCGCGAAGCGCCGTAAGGTGTTGGGCGAGTTGCTTGAAGGGTGAGCTGCATCCTACTAAGCACCGCTTTGGAGGCGGATTTTTCTACATATGGATGACAATAACAATGAATTAAATTAATTCAGGCGTGGCCACATCCAAAGACAGCAATAAGTTTTCTATGTAACTGCCTCGTGAGTGCCTCACCATATACACACTACGTGATACGATCACCCCCCTTGTGCGAAGTAAAGGATCTCCCCGCACAAAAATGATCGAACTCGACCGCCGGCCGTGGTAACCGCCAAAAAAACAAATACACATAAAAAACGGTACTCTGGCTGTCTAGATCTGGGAGGGGCGGGAAGAGGAGCGAGGGGGGGGAGGTAAAAATACTTTGAAGGAGTAGGACATTCTGCACACCAAGTTCCCCTCGAAGAGATGGATGTGATTTCCCCCTGTTTTCTGGTTTGCGCCTGCCTCGTTAACATGACGCGCCAGGCCTTTGCGAGTGTTCGGTAAGTGGGTGGGCGTGTTCTGATCTACAGCAGTGAAGATGGGCATGTGTTTGTGGGGCCCGGGTAACTTGAAAAGGTGGTGCTAGTCATGTCTGTACCGAACCTGGCTCTATACGTCCATGCAAGCCTCTCATCACGCATGGCGTGCAACCCCACCACCCCCACCCCCGCCCCAGACACGCAAAAAAATGTACGACACGGCCAGTTATTCTGGCGCCGTGAAGCACATGCGTTTTTATGGCGTGGGGAGGAACATGGATAAAGATGCCTTGAATGAGTGGGACATTCTCCACACCTACTTCACCTCGAAGAGATGGATTTGATTGACCACTGTTTTGTGGTCTGCGCCTGCCTCGTTAACATGACGCGCCAAGCCTTTGCGAGTGTTCGGTAAGTGGGTGAGCGTGTTTCTAATCAACAGCAGTGAAGGTGAGCATTTGTTTGTGGGGCCCGGGTAACGTGAGAGGGTGGTGCTAGTCATGTCTGTACCGAAACTGGCTCGTTAGGTCCATGCAAGCCTCTCATCACGCATGGCATGCAACCCCAGCCCCCACCCCCGCCCCAGGCAAGCAACAAAATGTACGGCACGGTCAATTATTCGGGCGCCGCGAAGTACATGCATTTGTATGGCGGGGGGGGGGGCATGAATAAAGATGCCTTGGAGGAGTAGAACATTCTCCATACCTACTTCACCTCGAAGAGATGGATTTGATTGACCCCTGTCTTTTTATTTGCGCCTGCCTCGGTAACATGACGCGCCAGGCCTTTGTGAGTGTTCGGTAAGTGGGTGGGCGTGTTTCTAATCTACAGCAGTGAAGGGGGTTCATGTGTTTGTGGGGCCCGGTTAATTTGAGAAGGTGGTGTTAGTCATGTCTGTGTCGATCTCTGGATCTATACGTTCATGCAAGCCTATCATCACGCATGGCATGCAACCCCACCCCCCACCCCCGCCCCAGACAAGCAACGGAATAACCCCCCCCCCCCCTCCTGCCCCCCCCCCATATGTAACTGACACCACCCTCTCAAGTTACCCGGGCCACATAGACACATGGGCCCCCTTCACTGCTGTAGATTAAGAACACACCCACCCACTTACCGAACACTCGGAAAGGCCTCGCGCGTCATGTTAACGAGGGGGGCGCAAACCAGAAAACAGGGGTCAATCAAATCCATCTCTTCGAGGTGAACTTGGTGTGGACAATGTCTCATTCCTTCACGGCGCCGGTTCTCCGTTCGACGTGAATGCGGAGATTGGATGTCCGCTTAGCCTGCTCTGTATCTATCACGGTCAACTGAGCTTCATCCCTCGGCGTACGCTTGCTGGGCGGCACCACAAGATTCAGGCTGACAGGAGGCGAATCGATGCCGAGAGGGTTGAATTCCCTGTCTGCCATTCCGGAGAGACTATCGTCCCCTCAAAAACCCGCCACAACAAGTTGGTCTACAAGCCCAGGCTCTTACAAGCTCGGAGTCGGTCAATCACCCCCCGCAGGCATTGGAAACATGGCATATTGCACCTGCAGGAGCCACGCCAACCTTAATATTTCCCGTAGGCCTCTGTTTGTTCTCGGACGACAGCACGTGCGTAATACCTGTCTGCCACATACGCGTCGTCCCCACTTCGGCCGCGTCGTGAACGAGAAAAATGCCGCTCACGTTTATCTTACGACAGTTAAGTGGGGCCGTCCGCCCCGCTATATCTACGAGAGGTAAACTCACGAAAGGCCGCAAGGCTCCAGCTATGAACTTGACCAGGTCACGAACCCGCGTCCATCAGTGCTCTCGTCAACGCTGAATGAAGATGAAGCAACGATTATAGGAACTCCACTTCGCAAAACAAACATCGTGAGGAAAAGGCCATTAACGCCCCGAAGAGACCGTCTTCCGCCTTAGTGTCAGCTTATCTTTATCCATGTCCCCTCCCTGCCAAAACGAAGCACGTGCTTCGTGGCGCCAGAGAAATTTACTGTGTCGTACAAAGCCTTCATGTTCGTGTGTGCGTGCCGGTGTTTGTTATTCTAAAACAATTGAACCGGAAAAAAAGGGGGGGCACACCTACAATTTCATTCAATAACGGGTGGTGGAGGACGGGGGGAGGGGAGGCGCTTGTTATGAAAATGTTAGCACATGACCATGTTTGTGTCAATGTTCAAGTAGCACTGCTCTTGTGTCGTAGATCATAGTCTATGTACCGTTTCGGCTTGTAACGTATATTATGCGGAGGAATAGCAGCCGTATCGTCCCTGCTCGTAGGACTGAGTATCGCAGCCGTATCGTCTCTGCTCGTAGGACCGAGTATCTCACTCTCTGATGTGACCTTGATCCGGATCGTGATGGTATCCTAGCTACCTGTTCATCTCTGGAAGCTGCCGTCTCGTCTGGACTCTTGCATTCTCTGTGGAGTACATCTGTGTGTGTTGGCCATCTAAGCGCCAGTGTTTACATGTTATCACGTCTTCTTCTCTCTACAGCACGGGAGTATCTTACTCCCCGGGCCATCGCTAGCCCGGTGTCATATCTCGGGTAACACCGAGGACACAGCCTCTGTCTACATTGCCAGGGTACAACGCAAATATCCATAATAGGTTAATGAGCCTCGCGTTGTGCGTGTAGTAAACACACACCTCTTCTCTGCGGAGGTTTCTTCATTTGGAGGGAGCTTTCCTGCTGGAGGTCTACATTGAGTCAACCCGTCTGCTGTTGGATCCGGACTGATCACCTGGATTCTCGGCTGCACATTCGGTACGCTACTGCTGTGTGTAAAGCAATCGGGGGTACAACTTCTAGGCGTTGATTCAGGTCGGCGAATAGAGTTGTGCAGGGTTGTTGGTTCGCATGTGCAGAGTACCGTTCAGGTATTCTGGGTCTGTGTAATTGACTTCTCGAAATCACCTGCGCGTGTCGTATCGCGAGGTGTAGTCTGTCCAAGATACCTTCTAGCTGCTGGGTGCCGACTCAGTAGCGTGTGTAAGGGTGAGGATCTGGCTTGGCTGGGTGCATCCGTTGTGGCAGCCTCATCAAATAAATATAACGTGCTCCACGTTTCCTGCGCGTGCGTCGTCACGCGAGGTAGGGTTTACATCCAAGACTACGGTTTGTGGTGCGTGCGTAAGGTTGCGGCTTCGACCTGTCTGAGCAGTGCATCTGACCCGTGTGACTGCAGGACGTGGCCGGAGTTGACACCTCCGACGCCATACACCGCAGCCTAGTCATCTGTGGTAGGTTATTCCTGTGTCTCCCGGAGCATAGGAGTCTGGGCGGATACTGGTGAGTGTCCGGCGGACAAGGGTTGTGAGCTCCAGGGCTGCAATCCTGAGAAGCCTACATCCGTGTAGCAACAAGATCTTGCACCGTGCCTTGCGCGTCGAGATACTCAGGTACTCGGGGCGTTACGCGTGTGAGGAAAGCCTACGCGCCTTGAGCGTAGCCCCGTTCCCTGGAAAAGGATCGGGAGGCGATGACAGAATCGCCTTACACTGCGTTGAAAAAGACGCTCGAAACCGTTGGTCAGTGCAAAGATCAACGGAACTACCGCGAATGGGCGGAAAAGTTTCGAATGGCGGTGGGTCTTCATTCGCGAGACCTGCTGAAGATTCTTGACGGAGAATCGTGCCCCAGTGGCACTGGGATGGACGCTGCTACAGCAGCTTCAAACTGGAAAAGCCGGAACAACCAGTTGTTCTCCCTCATCTACTTCTCCACAGTTGAATCCGCTAACATTACCACGAAGCCTTTTCAAGGGAAGACTGGGGGTGAAATGGGAAATGGAGCTGCGGCTTGGGCGGCCCTGAAGGAACGCTTCGCCGGAAACACAAAAGAATCCCGTCGAGCCCTCAGGGAGCAACTCCACTCTGCCAAGCTCCGACACGGTCAGAACGTCATCGACTTCCTGGCAACCATGGACGACTTAAAACTTCGGCTTGAAGATATGGGTGAGACCACGCCGGAGGAGACGTTCGAGGACTTAGTGTTAAACGCTCTCGTTCACTCGTCGGACTACAGCTTCATGCGGGACATGCATTACCGGCAACAGTTTCCAAATGTCAAGGAACTAAAGCGAACCGCTGTGAATTACTTTATCGTCGCACAATCGAGGAAGTTGTCGGGGCTCGCAGTCTCCGGCCGTGGTGCGGCAATGGCCGCGACCAGCAAAGACCGGTGCCACAACTGCAACGAGTACGGACACTTCCAGCGAGATTGCCCTAAGCCAGCCAAGAAGAGCCGGTCGAAGTCGTGAAAGTCGCGGTGGAAGGACAAGGGCAAGAAGGCCGGCGACTCCTCTCCAAAGTGGTGCAGCTTTCACAAGACTACCAGCCACAGCGACAACGAGTGCAAGGCTCAGCGAGAGATCCAGTCGCTGACTGCACGCCTGGCGATGCTGCAGTCTCCGGGGCAAGGCAGTTTCGCTCATGTCGGGAGCGCACATCCGGCCGCGTTTCCACCACAACCGTCGGGTGCCGCTGGTTTCGCTCATGTCGGGAGCACTCACCCCGCCGCTCTTCCTCAAACCACAGTCGGGGGCTGTTGGTTTCGCTCATGTCGGGAGCGCACCCGTGGCTCCGCCTCCTCCGCAGACACAAAACGGTTTTGGCTACTCGTTCACCGCGAAGGGAGTGCCCCTGCCAGCGGCGGGCACGCTTTCTCATGGGGCTCCCACCGCGGAATCCGGGGCTGAATCGGGGGAACTTGCGTCTGCTCAGGCGGCATCACAACCGACCTACCGTCTACCCGATGGGGTTTTTCGAGCGCTCATGGCGAGCACTCCTGACCTGTCAGGTGAAGGTGGGCTTCGTACCGACGGCACCTACATTGCGCTATTGGTGGACAGCGGGGCATCATTCAACTTCGTCGATCCGGAGCTGACCCCGGGACTGCTAGCCTCAATGCGGGACTATGAACCTCTTCAGGTTCCCCACCAGATCGTCGCAGCTGGAAATCACATCCTGTACGGGGTAGCTGCAGGCACCGTCAACGGCACCATTACCGATGATGGTGGGAACAACCAGGATTTCTCCTTTCGTGCAATCATCGTCCCTGGGCCGGGAACGAACCTGTTTTCCGTCTCCATGGCCATGGTGGAGGGGATGGCTGCACTGTTCTACCCAGAGAAACCGAGGTTCGAAAAGGGCGACCTCGTTGTGCCGATGAAGACTCTAGGCGTCGACGCAACGACCGGACAAATCATGTGCTCCATCGCTGTCGCGATCGAAAACCGTGCTGGTACCTCCGTGAAGCCTAGCGGTGCTGCCTTACAGGTGGTTTCTGCTGACCTGTGGCACCGTCGCATGGGGCATGCCACCCGCAACAGCATGGAAGTTCTTCGGAAGATGCCGCACAGCGGTGTTGAGTACAACGGTGACCTGACGCCGTGCGACGTCTGCCCATTCGGCAAGAGTGAGCAGCAACCCCACCCGAAACAAGCGTCGTATGACGTCCAGCGGCCGTTTGAAAATGTCTCTGTTGACACCATGGGACCGATCAACCCTCCGGCACTGGGCGGCTACACCTACGTCACCAAGTTTGTTGATCAGCTGACGAAGTGGAAGGAGATTTACCTCATCAAGAGCAAGACACACACCATCGACTCCCTCGTGCTGTTCAACAAGGCCGTCGTGATTCCGTCCGGAGAGCGTTTAGTCCGCCTGAGAGGGGACAAAGGTACGGAGTTTACGAGTGAGGAGTTCCGCTAGTACTGTCTAAACATCGGCGTCAAGTTGGAGTTTGCTTCTACCAATACCCCTCAGCAGATCGGCGCAAACGAGCGGGCAGGTCGAACGCTTGCTGGTATCGTGCGCTGTTTGCTTGCTGATTCGGGTCTCCCGAGTTTTCTCTGGGGGGAGTTGATGCTGACTGCAGTCTACCTGAGCAACCGGGTCCCACATGCGGCGTTGAGCAACGGTACGCCCTACAAGGCACTCTACGGCAACGATGCTTACCTCGGGAACATTCGAGTTATCGGGGCTAGGTCGTTTGTACACGTAGAGACCCACACCAAGAAATTGGTGCTTGGGAAGGACGCCTGGTTGGATATAGCACAGAAGGCAAGTCTTACCGGGTCTACAATCCAGCGACGAAACGTGTCAAAGAGAGTCGAAATGTTGTCTTCATTGAGACGCCCTCTGCACTGCCTCGCGTGGAGGTCGGTGGTTTCGACAACAGCAAGTTCACGTACGACGAAAGTGACGACTTGGTAAGGGATGTGCGTGAATACACGTCTAATCAAGATATTGGTTCGCCTTCTCCTAACCTGGACGCTGCAGAGCCGTTAGTGACCGACTTTTTGGAACTGATCCGTGATGTCACCGATCGCGATATTGGCGTTAGCCCTGTTGCTCCTACCCCGCCTGCTTCGCCTGGAGGAGTGAGCCCTTCCGCTTCGCCATCGGGATCTACGCCGTCTGGTGCTACGCCTGGTGGTTCTGCGCGTGGAGGTTCTTCGCGTGGAGGTTCTTCGCGTGGTGGTTCTTCGCGTGGTGGTTCTTCACGTGGTGGTTCTGCGTCGCGCGGAGGTCGCGCCATTACACCGGCCGTGACCAGATCTGCCTCAAGCCAACCTAACGCAAGAACACTTAGCGAACTGAGACGGCTCGGCTTTGCGTACATCACGAAGGGGGAGTGCCAGGACGTAGCTCACAAGAACGGCATGTCTAGATTCGTGGAGTACGCGTATGCTGTACAGACCATGCAGCCGGGAATCCCCAAGTCATATGCTGAAGCCATGAAGCTTCCAGACGCTAAGTTTTGGGGAGCTGCCGCGGACAAAGAAACGGCCAGTCTGAACGAACTAGGAGTGTACAAGCTGGTACCGCGATCATCTGTTCCTCCGGGACAGAAAGTCATCAACTCCAGGTGGGTTCCGAAGCGTAAAGCTGATAACTCATACAAAGCGCGGGTTGCGGCTCAAGGCTGGAACCAGGTTCCGGGCCTGGACTGCGGCAGTACGTTTGCTCCGGTTTGCCGTCTGCAAAGCATCCGAATGGTGCTAGCAATTGCAAGCGGAGCTGGATCTGGAGGTATTTCAGCTGGACGTGAAAACTGCTTTTCTGTATGCCGACATTCAAGAGGAAGTAGTTGCAGCTCAGCCACCTGGCTACCAGACCAAGGACAAGGATGGAGGCCCTCTGGTCATGAGGCTGGAGAAAAGCCTCTATGGGCTAGCTCAGAGCCCCGGGAACTGGTTCCATACCATTGATCCCGTCCTCAAGGTCATCGGTTTCATCCCGCTGAAGTCCGACACTTGTGTCTACATATACCAGCATGGGGGTGTCACCGTCATCCTCACCTTGTACGTGGACGATCTACTCGTGATTGGTGGCAACATCGAAGTAATCGAGAAGATCAAGGCGCAGCTCATGGACAGGTTCAAGATGACTGACATGGGAGATGTGTCGCGTGTACTTGGGCTGCAGGTCACCCGCAACCGTGCCGAAAGGACGCTTACAATCGACCAGGAGGACTACACCAAGTCCGCGCTGGAGCGATTCGGTTTCGCCAACTGCAAGCCAACACTGACTCCCGGATACGGACCTGAACTCTCCACAAAGCAGCCGGAGGAGACCCGTTCAGTGTACCTGGCTTCTGTACTCAGGTATGACATAATGTACAGCTCGGGTCAGATTTCTCGTGCTATGTCAAATCCGTCGAAAGTGCACATGGTGGCGGCCAAGCACATTTTGCGGTACCTGACAGGGTCCACCGACTTCAAAATTGTGTACAAGAAGGGAGGCTTTAAGCTCACGGCCTTCTCGGACTCAAAAACTGGGCTAATAACCCGGACAACGGCAAGTCGACGTCGTGTTACATCATGATGTTGGTCAGGGCTCCAATCAGTTTCAAATCTGGTCTTCACAGCCCCTGTCTACATTGCCAGGGTACAACGCAAATATCCATAATAGCGCTATTATTTTGGAACTTAAGCCAGTACAAACAGGGACGTCCAAGTCGATGGCTGAATGGTCCCAGGTACACTATTGCCCCTCTCGCACGAACGAGTCACACCCTTTCCAAGGGACAGATTTTTCGGAACTAGTGTAGGGCGGAACAAGTGCGGAACGTCGCCTTAAATTTGCGAGTGTCGGAACACAATACTGCTGTGAGTTGTGCAGTGGTGGCGCCAGGGTGGCGCCACTACATCTTCCTTGTAAGGGCTCTAGGCCAGGTAAACAACAGAGGCTTCGTGAATGAACCGGATCCAGCCCGACCAGGATCGTGTAGTCGATGGCCGATCCTTGGCCTCGATCCCCAGATCCCCCCCTTTCCTGGTTATCAGTGTGCGCGCCCCGGGTTTCCTCGTGCTCTGGTGACCGGCCGCCAACTCTTCCTTCATGCGGCGTTTTTCCGCCTCCAAGGAGGATATTCGGATGGTATTCGCTAAGGTTTCGTCCTTCAGACAGCGAGGTGTTGTTTCCCACATTATCGAGAGGCCTAAGACCGATTGCATTGCCTGTTGAATCTCCTCCGCAATCTGGCTTGGCTCGGCACCCTCGTTCAGCGCTACGTTTGGTTGTAGATCAAGAACACTGTGGGCCGTCGTTTTGCACGACAGGCTGCCGGGCGGAAAGTGTACGAGTGAAACCCTTCCATGCAACGTGTCGCACTCGTCGACATCTACCCCCAGTTGGTCAAGCCAAGCATTTTCGGCATTCGTGCCTTGCGGCAATCAAATAGTAGCTCCATCTCCTGCGCCGAAAAACACTTGTTCGCGGCAAATACAGCGTTGTTTCCACGCGGCAATGTCTAAGTGCAGTATCGGAACCAGGCACGCCCTCTTAAGCAGTACATTCGCCTCGTCTTTGGAATGGGATGTTGTTGAGCTATACGTAACTGACACTCGTTGCACGGTTTCTGGTGGAGGTTTTCCCCGGCGTATAGCTGACAATTAGAGCATTTGAAATTCAAACTGGCGTGCATTTTAATCGTTTACTAAGTGAATGAAGTCACGATACTCTCTGCGTCGTTAGAAGCACTTAGTCTCAACGAAGAGAGAAATGATGCAGATTATACGTGCAATGGCATAAAACTGTACTATTACCCAAAGATGAACCTTTGCTATTTGGACAGTACTTGTGGGCGTGTTCGCATGTTTTTTGCAAGGTGGTGTGGCAATGCTCCTGCTACAGTTCACACGCAGCAAGGTCGACGGTCGAGGCCATGATCCGCGGAGACGGCCTCGTGAACGGCCGGGGTTGACGAACGGGATATTTTGTGGGGTGCTGCTCGCCGGTGGGTCGGCGATCTTTCGTCTTTCGTTGTGCTCGAAAACAAAGAATTTTAAAGAGGGGTACACAGAAAAATAGTATACAGCAGCGTTTGAACCGTGTCCCCAAGACAAGCCGCCGGTGGTGCTGTCAGGACCACTCTCGTACTGATAGAGAAGCAGGATAAAACCTTCTGTAGATGTCCAACAGCAGCAATAGGGTCGCACCTGTTATAGCCGTCTTAGTTTTTTTTTCCCAACGAAACCCAACTCTACGACTATTCGTAGGCAGAATGTCCCTGTCCACAGCAACGTTCGCGTCGTGTCCTTCGGACATGCTGCAGGTAGTTTTTATCATTACCACCCTCCTACTGATGAGGGGACGGAGAATCAGGAAAAGTTTCGCTGTAGATGAATGTCGTACAGCAGTAGTAGTGGTGGCCCCTGCTACGATAAGCTCTGCAGGACATCTCAGGTTGTGGGTTTTTGTCGACAATATGTGCCGAATTTGGAGTTGTGAAGCGAGAAGCACACAAAATCGGGAACGTGTGCAAAGCGAAATGGTTCAGGGGTTAGACGGATAAGTCGAGCGTATAGCGACGCTGGCCTTGCCATCGTGTGCCCTGCTGCCGCTGCTGCTGCTGTTGTTGCTGTCGTTGCTGCTGTTTCTGATGCCGCCGCCCCGAATGTTGCTGCTTCTAACGATGTTTGGTTTCACAAAAAAAACAATATGCCCAATCGTCACGTACACATACGACCGCGTACGTAGATGCTCGTTCGTGTTGGTTCAGCATAAGCCGTATTCACCCAGCATGATGTATTGCAAATATGACTACCCCAGGTACTGAGGGCGCGCCTCATTACCACCACTTACCAGTAGTGGTACACACACGAAAAATCACCTCATACATCAAGTCTGGCAATGCTCCAACGTCTACATCCCCCAAGGAGATTAATTTCCCTATCATCTTGGGGGAACATGAGCGCATTGTTAGACGTGAAACAGATACGTTGGGCGCAGCACACCATTATTCAGGGTAGGAAATGCCCGTCTCGACCAAACTCTGTATTTCGGGTACTCGAACCACATGGTAAGGCTGACGACTTCGTCACTTCTAGCCTTGTCCCGATCTGCAGAGTCGACTAATGCAATCCGCCCTTGGCGAGAGTAGTGAGCGACCACAGCGTGAACACCTCTTCGAACCCTGAGAACAAATATTTTCGGAGTCAGAACAAGGGACGGGCGAGCAAGAGAGACAGGAGCTACAACCATATAATTTGGATTTATAGCTATCCCACTGGCACAGAGGTATTATCGATTAGTTGGCTCAATATTTGTGAGTGGCTCAACTCCTCAGTAGAGCAAGCACGAAGAGCTTTGTGTGACATGGTTTACGAGAATGTTATACTTGCAGGGCTAGCACATGGAAACGTTGACCGGGTTGCGCAAAAGAACTTCCTCAAACGTCAAGTTGGATGCGAAATGCTGATGATTTCCACGTCATGTGAGAAGCTCCGAAATCAAATCATCCGCCCCTACACATAACGTGTTTTCGTAGGTGAGATACTGAGCCCCCTGTATGAGGTCAGCAACGAAGGCACCACCCCCGACGCCTGCCACATTGAGTGGAATGATAGCTCCAAACGTTTCTGGGCCTTCTCGTCTGGAGAGTCTGCAGAGTTCTCTGTGCCTCACTAAATCATCGACGACAACGAAATTAGGGTTTGAACGGATGACGTGGCTCCGGAAACAATGACCGAACATATGAAATGTACCCGGTGCGTCTGACTCCAACGTTTTTGGGCGGCTCATCAGTTTCGTAGTAAGCGTTTTCCACAAAATTGCTACCCATAGCGGACTCGTATTAAGATAGGAGTATGTAGCAAGGTTTGGTGATTTTGACTATGTCAGGCCTTTTTACGCCGATATCGTTGGAATATCAATCGCATTTTTACCAATTGTTTTGCGCCACAACTAGGCTTCATAGGTGTGCACCTCTGCCGCAGCATATGTTCTCTATCTTACCACACGCGTTTTCATGTGTGGTGTTTTACGATGAGGGGGCTGTGTACGTGCAGCACGAATTAGACCGCTGGCGTTTGCGGCTCTCTCCGACACCTCCAAATAGCGACAGCCCGGTATTTAGTTGTGACAAGTACACACGAGAAGCGTATGCGATGGGGGCGAGTAACCTGCTATCAAGGTTAGAAAGGACGTAACAACACCCAAGCACACCTGCACAACAAATCGAAGGTCCTGGTTACGGCTGTACACATATATAAAAACAACTCTGCGCTCGGTTGGTTGGGTGCCAAGAGCGCACCCTCTCTCCTAACCCCCTCTGGCGGGGTGTGGGAAGTCTGTGCCATACTGGTGGGAAGTATAAAGTTTCTGCTCGTGCTGCTATTGCTGCTGACCAACTTTAGCTCGGGCTCAACATCTCCTGTTGCAGTTACTGATCTACTGTAGTCGCTGTGACATACAGCTACAGCTGATAGAGTCAGCAACTACTGCTACCATTGCTGATGGCCTCCTACCCCACCAAACTCCTCATGTTTGCGCTGCCGGTTCTCGACGTTCAGGCGCTTCAATTTCGGCCACCAAAGATGCCTCATTACGTTTGGTAAACAATTTCTCGCAAGAGACCTCCAAACCTCACTCAGAACTCAATACGGAGAAAACTTGCCCACAAATCACAGATAACTACATCCATTAGCGTATTGGAACAACAGATGAGATGTTGCAAAGCTCAATGCGCATGGTGAGCCGCTTTTCAGTTCTAAACGCGTCTGTCACGAAAGTGGTTTTAGCGCACAGACTGTCTCCGTCTACCATCGCACGGCTCTTCGCAACAACTACCAGACGAGCAGTCGCACGAATTAGTATTGAAACGTAGCAGCAACCGGACGCACCGAAAACAGTGCGTCGATCAACAGGAGAGCGCGGATCTGCTTTCGCGCCAGCAAGATTCCCTGTTTGTTGACGTGTTTCGTGGTGGTGGCTCGGAGCCTCGCTCTATTTCCTTGGCCCGATCCTGTCTTGTCGGCGAAATTAGGCTTCGTGTCCACCTGCATCAGGGATGGCTTCCGAACACCGGCCGTCTCTAGCGGCAACGTGGATACCTCCTTTGTCCGTGATGCCGGATCGACCTGGACCCTGTTGATGTTGTTACGGCTGTTGGAGTATCTGTGGCTGTCGTTGCCCCCAAAGTGGCACCAGGCCAAACACTGTTTGTTTAGTCGTCCACGCGGGGTGCGCTCGCGGGGACAAGGGGAGCGAACAGATAGAGACGATGTCAGCACATGTCTTATTGGTGGGCTTGTTGCGGCTGCTCGGGTGGCGGTTGCCGGCTGTTGACGCCATGGAGCTCAGAGGGGGTTCCCGTATCGTCTCGGAGGGCAGCGCGGATTCTACACTCGATGACGGGCGTCCACGGGAGATGGAATATCGGGTAAGTGTCACAGACGTTGCCATCGAGGGGTTTGTTGACGAACTACCGACTATACCGCGTCGTGGGTTTGTCAGTCAGCGTTGACTGATACCAAGAAAGAAAACATATGTACTTCGCGTGTCCAACTATAGTAGAATCATGATACCGAGGAAGAACACGTTGAAGCTTAAAACTTTGCTGCTTCAAGCTGTGCGTATACGGCAAGCACGGCAATCAGCGATCGGACTGTAGTCGTTCCCCGGTTTCAAATATGGTTGTTGCATCTGGTGGACAGCAATAAACGATTTATCATCAGTGATTGATAACGATGCACTCCTCGAATGAAAAGGCTGAGCGCACGATCCATACCGCAGTCCAGGAAACGTCAAGTCAAGGTGTGCATTCCATGCCCTGCGGAAGCAAAGCAAACCAACGACCTTCCCATAGTTAGATCATGTATGTAATTGCCCGCGCGCCAAGAGATCGCCTAATTCCGTGGCCAAATATTTCGAAATATGTCGTCGTACCGGTAGGCCAGGTATTTTGAAGTATGTCGTCGTATCGGTAAGCAACAGCAACGTATATGAATCAGGCAGACCTCAAGGTCCCAAGTCGACAGACTAAGCCGACCGGCAACACGGACAAACCACTATAAATACGACAAAAAAATGGGTCGAGAAACCATTGCCAGGCTTCAACGGGGATGCTACTGTTGAGTACCAGTACGGCGCCGTTGTGTTTCTGCATCTCCAACGAAAGTTACTGTTGTAACATCGCGTCGTACGTTAATTCGTATATTGTTTGGGATCAATGAGGCCTCCTGCTGCGACCAGCCGGAGACTCTCACCCAGGCTTACTACTCCCGCGTTGGTTGTCTAGAATTCAACGCGGCACTTCGTCGCAGAGAGTAGGTACCCCGGTAAAATAAACACTAACAAAACTGATGTCGTTGTCGACGGTACACCTCGCTACCAAAGACGGGCGGGCGGGATGGTCTGTTTTTTTCCTAGCCTCTTTCTACTTTGTCGTGCTGTTGTAGAGCTGCGATATCGCTCACGGAGTGATACTCAATCACTGTCTCCCCATACAACAAGGAGACTTTCCCGAAAAGGGATCCACCCTGCTGGCGCCCCCTCTTTTCTGGTCCAGATTACTGTTGTAACATCGCGTCGTACGTTAATTCGTATATAGTTTGGGATCAATGAGGCCTCTCTCTGCTGCGGCATGAGATCACACCCATACTTGTCGACCCTTCTCTTATCTCAATGTCGTCGCTCTTTTGATGCGTATCCTTTTTGCGGGTGCCTTCTTTTCCTTATTGTCCCCAAACTTGTAGCCTAGTTGATTAGGGGTTCTGCTACCGTTGGTTGTCCCGTGGGAACGTCGTGTACGATTTTCCAGACCCCTCTGACGGTGATACGCGCTGAGGTATGCGATCGCGGTGTGATGCACCCGGAACGCGTTTACCTGGTTGTCGGCACGCAATGTTGTAGCGTGTCTCCGTGCGGTTCTTCCGGAACTAACATACGCTTATGTCGTGCTTGAGGGGCGACAAAGGCGGAGCGTTTACGTAGGTGGTCTCCCACACTCTATTTTCTCAGATACCGCAGCCCGCCCCCCACCGTAGTTACCATACGCTTTCGTCTAACGAAGCACGCATAACGTCTGCCACATTCGGCATGTTTTCTACGTTTCGCTTGGTCCTCGCCCCCTCATCCCATTTGTTCCTCGACTTTCAGATTTGGGGGAAAATGGGAACGAGAAACCTACTTCTCGGTGCCTACGTGATAGGGTCACTTTACTCGGCGGTGATTTCCACCTCTTCGTATACCTTTCGGTAGACTCGGCTGGTTCGCAATACGTTGTTCTATGGCAGGAGTACGTGTGTGTGCTCTTCACAGCATACCAGCGTTTCTACCCGCGCAGATTATTCAACCCTGTAGAGTTACAAACTCGTGGGCACGAAACGACGACACAGCAGAGATACTACATGCCAAGTAATAAGGAGAGTGGAGAATGCAATGCTATGTCAACGTACTTGATACGGCAGGCATGACATCCACATTTTACTATCCGTTGTCGAAAAAAACGAAGGAACAAATCGAGATAGGAAAACGTGTCGCGTTCCCCCCCCCCCAAGATGTCGGAGACGACACCAAAACAAAGCAAACGTAAAAGTACCACAACATGTAAACAAAAAAAAAGGCTACCTATAAAGGTTTTTGAGCTGATTAAGTGAAAAACGACGGTTTGATCTGACCTTTTTCACGAGGATATTTGATTTAAGACAAGGACATATAGATTTTGGCCGGGCTGGGCGAACGAGATCTTTCTAATGTTTCGGGTCAGATATGTATTGAGCTCCTTGTGCGAGGAGTGCAGAACGTCAACCCAATGCTCTTACAAAGCGCTACTCCAATACATTTGGTCTGCCTTCCATTGGACTCAACACTGCGAACACTCGAAACATAGAGCAGCACCAAGCTGTGATCAGTCACCGCAATTGAAGTGAGACCGACGTGATGCTTCCGTTGACGCTGGCCGCGGGCTCGCGCGCACTTGCGTGTGGTCTGTGAATATGAGTTACGTTTACGAAAGAACCACGCTCAGTGCCTATGCCTCTGGCTGGAGTCCGCCCCCCCCCCCCTCTGTATACTACGCAAATATCTGGTTTTTGTTGTAAAGGCGCGGTCACGCACCTACTCCCAGACGCCCACCAACCTTTGGGGTCACCACTTCACCACACATAGAGATATACGAGTCCAATGTACGGCATTCAACATATTACATCACCCCCCACCCAGCGTCCTGGACCTTCCGGCGTTACGGCAAACGAGAACAACGTAACCGCCAGAAAAAAATATGATGACGAAATCCACAGCATGTATGAAATGAAGCAATTTCTCAGCCCCCCCTGCCCGCAACCCCCAACGATCATTGTTTCATCGTAGGTAAGGATTCGATCGTCGACCGTATCACAACTGACAGAGGGAGGTCCTCAACGCCCTTCCGGCGTCCATAACTTGTATTGTCATAAACACAAATACTCTAGCCGCTACCTTGAAGAACGTACTCAACCAATGATAATCAAGGATGGCACATTGACGGCGCATTGACGTAACCACGAACCCTTGTCAGTGTTCCCGAACTCATTTAGACAGATTTTCCCTGCGTCCCGCATGATATAACTTAAACGTTTACCTCCACAACAGCCTAATCGAACGTCAATCAAACTCATAGAGGCATGAAAACGATATGAACCCCCTACCCCCCCCCCCCTCTACCTCTGAAACAGTAAGCGTTTATTCACCCAGCACCCGCCACCACCACGCAAGCGCCGCATCACACATCAGATGAAAACGCCATCCAAGGCGACATATTCGAGCCATGGACACAATGACGGCAAACAACGTTTTCGGGAACAAAGCCCACATACCTTCCTGGTTGGTGAAACCCGACGTGCTCCGATGCGAGAGTCTATGATCATACGACTACAGGCATGCATGAAACTGAGTACCCCCAAGTCACCGTCCCACTACCTCCTCAACTCAGATACCTTGCTGGGTTTGCGCAATCCACGTTGTTTCCTGTTCAGTTCTTCGTGTGAGCACTGTCGGTACATGTACACCTACGTCATTTCACAACTTATTATCGCGTTTTTTCGCGAACCTGGCCAACTACGGTCACGCCCAAGGGCAGTTGTTTAACTATACACTTGACACGTATGGACGATAACTGCCCGTAATATTAGTGCCAGACCATGCTTCAGATTACCGGTACACCTACACTCCTCTGGCCACCGTCACGAAGGACGTAAGTCAGCAATGACTACGAACGTTTGAGACAAATCACTAGGCGGCAAAGATTGCCCTGATATATTTAAGTTCATGCAGTACCTTGACACGGCGCAAGACCAAATGGACTCACGTTTGCATGATTTTTTGGTTGTAGTAAACGACAAAATACTTGCACTAAACAGGCTTCGCAGGATCAAGTGGCGTCCGACTCGATTATTCTCCTTATTGAAAAAAACGGTCCTCACACGCCCGCTGCTGCACATTTGTTATCGCCACATTTCTGGCGCTGTTTCTACTCGCTTTTTCCCCCATCTCATGTCGACGCATGGCCTGATGATGCGAGACTACTCAGGCTTATGTTTTCGACGCATCACACACGCGATCACTGCATTGCCAGTCTGAACTGCGGCATCATGGCAAGGATAGCTCCATTGCGAAAACATGTGGGCATGAAGATCGTGGCCGAAAGTCTAAACTCTCTCTGGGAAAAGCCCGCTAGCCGCCCGGGTTCTATGATCGAATATAGAACGCCTGAAAGCTACGGTGGCAACGCCTAACCATCCAGGTGTAGTAACATCGTCGACAGGTGTAGTATTTCAAGCGCGAATAGTACTATTGTTTGCACTCCATTGGTTATATGGCAATGGCGTCGTACCTATGCCTTCTGTACTTAAAAGGGGCATGCGTAACGTTTGTTGAAACTATGCCGGGATAAAAGCTGCTTTTCCCCCAAACGGCTGATGTACGAACGTGTGATCGCACCGTTGTATTGGTACCGTGCGCTCTCATGAGGGGGGCCACCACGAGTATCCTTTTGCAACGGCGCCCGTGATGGTGTTAGCTAGAGGTGGATCTTGTTGCCTGTACACCCACAACGTGTTTTCAAGCCAATATCGCCAGTAGATGCAACGGGAACGATCGTTGGGTGATACCAAAACCAAAGGCACGAAGGGCGGGGCTTATGGTTGTGATTTTCCGCGGAAAAAAATAATCCGCTTTATAGAGGAACACTATATCGTATGTGTTGCGAATCAGTAGATCTTCATCCAGATAAAGTGTATCTGGGAATGTGATGGACAAGCGTTTCCTTCACGTTCGCCCACCATTGCCAACAAACACGACACCAACGCCAGTCCCGCCCGGTTGTGAGGACGCAAACGTGCCAAAGTAGTCATAACGTACTGTACTGTTCCAGAACACATTGTATATTTATCGCTAGAACCTTGCCGAGAAGACTGTTCAAGAGTGTCGTCAACTTGTGGCCATGGAATGTGTTGCTCAAAAGCAACAATCAGAACGAAGAAACAAATCAAACGTACTGTACACGAAAGCACCCGTCGCATCCACTCCCATCAGCTACGGCTGAACCACTTACTGCCGACAAGACCCCATCCCACTGGCCACAGCTGAACCGTCCGCCTGTGTCAGCGGTTGCCCTTAGCCATCCTCCGCCTGGGTGTACATCTGTGACGTTCTCGACACAATACACAGCAAAAAACGTGGTCCTCTCTACAGCGGGAGTACAGCAGTAGTAGCGTTCTATTTGGATGCCCGATAGTAACATTAGATCGGAGATAAAGCCTGCTGCCGTAGAAGGGAACGCACAACAAAAATCACACGAGATATGCCAGAGTACGGGAGGTGTAGCTCCGAGAGATCTGCCCCATCCGAGACACTGGGGGGCACGGCCTCGGCGGCGGCTGCCTCGACGCATAGTATTGTGCGGTGGGGCGGGGGGGTTGCTTTCTGCCTACGCCGGTTCGATAACGATATATCGCATCTGTGCCAAATACACGTGATGTGCGGATGTGATATGCAACTCCGTCTCCCGCGGACAACGCGGGTTGTCGATAACGGAAGACAGCAAAGCTACATATCGAATGCATTATCATTGAATCCCGAGCAATCGCCGACTAAACTAGACTCTACGCTCGTGCTTCTTCCACTACGCCTGTTCTGCAAACGACTCAAATCCGGTTTCATTTATTTGCACATTATGTGCCGGAACGCGCCGAGTTCTGTTCACCTGAGTCGCGGGGCGATCCGACATGGTGGGAGGTTGAAGACGGCGAAGAAAAATCTTTCTCGTATATACGGAGATCTCAAGTACTTCGTGCATGGAGTTTTTTGAAACGATATTTACGAGTTCCACACGGGAAATATGCGTGTTTCGGTGTGGAGCATTCGACGGGTTATGGCGTGTTTAGTCCGCCACTGCATGGTCGACTTGATGTTGTTCCCCTTTATTTCTTGTCTTGTGTGTCTTGAGGGGCTTCTATGAACTGACTCAGACTTGGCCCATCATACCAGTGAGTGCACCGAACATGCTAGCAACTGTTCCATTTGGACGCGCTCGCTGATTAGGGCTTGCTGGGAGAGATGTATGGTTTGGCTCTGTGTGGAAACGAGATGGCCACAACCGGCACGGGCGAGATTCGATGCAGGAGGCAGTCACGCCCTACCGCAGTGTGGGGCGGTGGTGCGACTCATGAACGCTCCGGCCCTGCCGCTCTATGCCTACTTCGACGCTAGAAAGCTGCCTCCTGGCTACCACTACATCGATTACAGTCGTGTCCGAACCAGTAATGAGCTCGCGTCCCTTCCACCGCAGCAATGGGTCGCAAATCGGAGACAACGACAACTCGAGCAGCAGCAGCAGCAGTGGCTCGAGCAACAGTTTCGACAACAACAACAACAGTACAAGCGGCGGCTCGAGAAGCAATGGCAGCAACTCGAGCAACAGTGGCTCGCCAGAAGCAGCAACAACAGCAGTTCCTCCAGCGCGTGCAGCAGCAGCAGCGGCAGCAGCAGCGGCAGACGTTTGGGGCGACGTTAGCCGCGGAAGGTGCTAACGGGCAGTTTCCATGCCATAATATTTCTGCTCCTTCTACGCATCCTGCGGAACGCCGGGCAGATGGTTTTTCGAAGAGTACGTGTGAAAATAAGAGCGAGGGTCACCATATTAATGACTGCGCCGAGCATTGTAGAACAGTTGCATGGTGGAGAGCAACAAGTAATGGACTCGCGGTACAAGTAGTCGAAGTGATAAAATCGCTCAGATAGAGCAGTTCGTGTTGTGTGAGGAATAAACCTGCGCTCATGGAGACCGAAGCCGTAAAAGAGACAAATTACCATAGTGTCTTCGGTACTCATGCAACAATATTTGCGCCTGTCGTTGTAACGATGCAGGTGACATGCAAAACATATTTTAAGTCGTCAGGATGGTCACAGAAGCTATGCTTCGTAGAATGATTATTATCGCTGTGTTTTCCGCAGACAAATGCGGACCACATGCCCCGTGAACCCTTCACGTATCACTTTCGGTTTAAGAAAAAATACCCTTGTACACAAAGCGAATTGTTTTGACATGGGCATATCGAGTAACGATGTCATGATCACCTCCACGACGCATTCGGTTCTTTCCTGGCAGGGTTCGGGCACGTGGTAAAGCAGATGCCACGGGTGCCGGTCGTGTTTTTTAATTAAACCAATGTATTCTAGTCCGAAACGAGAGCCTGTTGAATAAAACAAATACTTCGAGAAAACCCTACCTTCGACAGTTGAGTCTTCGGGCGGCATCAAACATGTGTCACGTTGCCGACGTGCGTGCGTCTTTTATTGACCACGTGACCTTGGTCATGAGGCCGATGTCCGTTTGGTCTCTTCAAGGCAAGCGATACGGCGCGTGGTCAGCAGCAGAATGTCGAATGATTGCCTGTCAGGGAGGGTACGGAGTGGGATGGAGGACGAGGGTGGACCACCAGGATGTGGGCGGGCGCGTGCAACTATGACCGTGGAATGTTCTGCAGTGCCTGCGTTTTATCCCATTACGGACGTGTGACATCGTGGGAGTCTAACTGACATTGACAACGAGGCCGATGTCGTGCTCCCGCTGAGACAACGTACACGTGTGGGTGGCGCAGAAAGGGTTGGTGGAAAGGAGGTACTTTTGTCATGCAGAGCCGTAGTCGCATGACCATAGACCCTCGCATTCTTAAAATGCCGGGACGGGGCGCGTCAAGGTTTCACCGGACAGGCACAGGGATACATTACTTTCCACCAAGCGCGAGATGCCGTCAGGTGCTGGGCGAGTCGCGTTAACGGTGAGCGGCATCTACTCTGAACCGCCTGTGAGGCGGACTTGCATATGGATGACAGCCGCCGATAAATAAAACTGTTTTCTGGATCCCAACATCGCCGGTAGAGCCGAGTCTACAGTTGTACATGTAGAGATATCTCCTGACGCCAGGAGCCGCCAGGTTAATATCTATGCCCCCCCCCCCTACTACAGCACGCCTCTTTTTGTGACAGTATTTTGGATCTGCCGACCCGTTGAAAGCGACTCGGCGTGGGAACGTAGACAAGGAATCACTACAACACCAGGCATGTCGGGATATTAAACGTTGCAGCCAACTGAACCTTCGGTCGTAAAAATGTATATTTCTGCGCCCGGGCGTGACCACAAACGGCGTCTGTCGCCGCGAGTTAAAGAACAGAGCCAAAACGGAAACAGTGCAGGCATTCATCCCGAACGTTCTCCGGCTTACGGGGACGCTAGCACCCCAAGACGTGCGCCGTCACGTACCTGCGCGCAAGCGTGTAGGCACAGCAGATATGTAACTCGGAGTTAGACAAGGGGGTTTGCAACCAACAATATCCGATTTTCACAGTACAGTACGTGATGCAATCGTACACAAAGCCTGAGCTATTTTGCCCTTTGTCGCACTTTGTAAGCCCAAAAGTTTTGTACCTTCACTACCCACCATGGCAACGCAGTTTTCACTCCCGCAGCATTATCGACGACGACAACCTAAAAGCTACCTAGTATATATCATCCACCTGGTGAACAGCAAGAGATTGCTGAAGGCAAGTCTTCATCGATGACGTAGCCATTGCGCTATGCTCCCTTCGGTGAACTGAACAATTCAGTGCTTTGCCATATTTTTGTGCTACTCGCTCGTAAGTTCAAACACAGGAAAACACCTCGTGAGTCGATTCTCGCTGCCTACGACTGCTGTCTGGCGCCCACGATGTCTGCACGCACTCCGTTAGGAGCATCCTTCAACTTCGCGGGCAGCAGTTTCCTGTGAGCTGTCACTGTCCGCAACATTGAGTGCAAACGGTCAGAGGGGGGTTGTATTTTATATCATATTTCCCCCTCCTAATGGTCGACCAATTTCGACCACTGCAGCACCTCTATGTCGAGGCATGGACCCCTGCTGAGAAACATGCGGGAGATCAATCTCGAGAGAATCACACGTTGCTGTGATGAAACTCTTCCAAGTCACGGTCGTTCTCCGGTAAACACGAACTGGTTGAAGTTGTAAACGCAGCGTGTTGAACGTTCAATGTGTCTTGCCGTTCCAATAAACAATTTAGAGACCAATATAACTGGAAACCCGGGGACCACGAGATGCTAGGGGGCCGGCGTGGCTTGACGAATGCACCTTCCAAGGTGCCTGCCGTGGGACTCTCTCTTTGGTCTTGCTCTCGTGCCGCCTGCTAGGTTCACGCAGGTTTCGCACTGAGCATACACGTCGCCATAAGGCCCGATCGCCGCAAGGAGCTCCACAGCATTTCGGCGGCTGTGGGCTGACATGCACGGAAAATCCCTTCATCATGTGCTCGTCGATGTTCGATATCTTCATCGACGGGGAAGATTGATACGGACTCAACAACATTTTTTTTAAGTTTCACCTAGAGACTCTTTGTTGTGACTTGACCGTTACCTGCCTGAGATGGAACACGATCAGTGACATCGCGGGCGAGGAGCACCTCGATGCGAACAACTTGGAAACTAGAGAATCGACGTTGGATCAGAACGTCCGCCAACGTTGACGAGGAGCCGCGTCCGCTGTATACGGGAGGTCCGATCAGAACGACGCTCGCGTAGGGGAAAGGGCGTTGAATTTGACGGTCCCGACCCGACCGATAACCCAGCAATCAACAAGCTGCTCTGACAGCCGCTAGGTACGCTTCCCGAGCCGTGTGCATCGTATATGAACGAAATACGCAAACTACAGAGCGCGCGGTCGAGCAGAACTACCGCCTTGTAGCTCGGTTATTAGAGAAGAGCTCTGCTACGATAGAGGTGCACCCGACGCTTCTGAGCACCACCCCTCGAGTTGCTCTGCACCTCACCAGGTACATCGTTGTTGCCGCCCAAATTAGTGCAACTGCTGACACTACTGCCCCATGTTCATGGTTTGTGTGCGCCAGGAACGACGAGACACTGTTCACTCCTAGCATGCGTTACCTGCAAAAAGGTCATATACACCTGGTCAGACCACTTCGAAACTCCCCTATTCGTCGGCGGTTTTTAACATGGCCGGCATATTGTTTGACGTACTGAAGATTCCAATATTTTGACTCACCCGTGGGTCGACCTACACTACACCTGCAGGTTGGACAAATAGTGGCATAACAGGATTATGTCCCCTTGTTTCGTGTCCACCCCGTATTGCATCTAACGCGCAGAAGGTTTTGGCGTCAGGACTACTCTGGTATTCAACTATTGCCTCCGAAACGGTTAAAACAAATCGTGCACGCATGACCCGTTGAAACTCGCACGGCTTTCGAGGCGCTATAAACCTGTTGACAAATCTCATGGCCTACGAAGACTCCACCGCAACATGTCAGTAAACAATTGTCTTTTGGGCCTTTCCTCGGTCGAGATGCCCCATCAGTCAGAAGTGTGTTTGGCCCCAAAGCGCTAGATACCCCTGTCGAAGCACCGGTCTCCATGCCATCTCTCTGTTTTGAAGAATATACTTTTTTATGTTGATGCCTGGTATGACTGTTCCATTTTGTCAAACCGCCAACCACACCGTGACGCCAGATCTCGTGAATACATGCCTTCGGTATGCCGTCTGATACGACACCTTCTGGGAACACATCCGGCGGTCCCGCCCTTCGCCAGCCATCGAAAACAAACTAAAACCACACACACAACACCCATCCACCCGCACTGACACACTCCACTCCAACCGAACTAGACCCCACCCCATCAACCACAAACAATACATGATTTGTATCAAACCCAAACCCATTCTACCCACCCCCGAACCGAACCAAGGAAACCACTATGTTGCCGTGTCGATAGTAGACCCAAATCAACACCAATCTTTAACCCATACCCTAACCCGACCCGAGTTAGCGTATCACATCCCAACCTAACCAATCGAAAAGAGCCTATTCCTAGTATGTATCTATATGTTTTACAATTTTTAACTCAGTCATTGACACGCGAGCCCGAGTCATCATCTTGAACGGCTGAGTCCCCGAGATACCAGAGGCTGACACGACCAAGTGTTCGCGAGTACTCAGCCAGAGGGCTAAACACAAGGAAGACGTTTTCTAGTGCATTGCTATGTCGTCCCTCCAAACCGATGTTCAAAAGCTCGTGAAAGAGTCATGGGGGCTCCATCATGGACTCGCGAACCCCAGTCATATTTCAGGTGTTGAGTCTCCATCGTACCTGAAGTGGTTTTAGCAAATCCCCAGAGTACCTCACGCTGAAATGACTGTGCCGTCGTGAATCCTCTAGAATTGCTGAGTAACCGCAAGCCCGCAGGGTACAAGAAGTTGAAACAACTGGATACTCCCGAGTCCCAAGGGTCTCAGGGGCTCAGCTCACGGCTACCGTTTAGGACTTGACTGTTTCGATGACGGTTTCTGCTGGCCCTGGTTTCGTCGGTTACGATTTTGCTCAGTGTAACTGGCTCAAGGGCCGTACGATGCCGCTGCGACAGCATCTTGATACAGTCTTCCAAGAAAATCCCTCACGCGAATATTGTCGAACCTAACCTCCCATCCTCGACCTCTTGATCGGCCGTTGTTCTCATCAGCCCTGCTGTGTACAGCCGAGTCACCGCCCCGTCACTCTGTACCGATGTGCTCGTCCATCGTCGGTTTTTCAGTTGTCGAAGGTTTAGCATCTGTACCGATATACTCGTCCGACGTCGATTCTTCTGTTGTCGAGCTTTCGTTATCTAGCTTTCCCTCGGGTCCGTTACCGTCTATAATGCTCCATCCCATGCAGGCAACGGCGAGTCGCAGCAAGCCAAAGAGGTAAAACACAAGGTGATAGTCAAAGGGGAAGGGGTGATTGCCGTCGATCGAGAGCGCGAACAGCGCCGAAGAGAACATGGGCGAAAATGCGCCCGCAAGCGCGCTCACAGACGTCGAAATACCGTTGAGCTCCCCGCGTCGATCCGGCCCCACGGCGTTGTTGATTGTCAATGAAACCCCCCTGTGAAACTAGTCAATCGGCAAAGGAACACGCCCGAGGAGAAAAAGAGCCCAAGGAAGGAAGTTGAGATGGAGATGATATAAGGATGGGAAACGTTCACGGGGACGGCCGTTTGCGCCACGGTAGTAGTTTCTGTCTCGCTGTCTATCGCAAGCATCTCCTATTCACACAGGGACGTCCATGCGTCAAATTTGGACGGCGTCGGAAACACGTGAATGACTGTCGGGGATTTATTTGCACCCAACATACGCCGCAACGGTTCTAAATAAACGCATATCGGGGCGCATGCTACGATAGGTGTGACAGATTTCAGCCGAGGCATTTTCGACTGGCGGCGGGGGGGGTCGATCGAATAGGGGTCTCCCCAACATCGTTCTGTTCTGACACTGGATTTGTACTTAGACCTCGCCCGAGGGGGATTGCTGATCGAGTTTAGCGCACTGTGTTTGTTGAGTTCGTAGTCTTCGTTGACATACATCGCTCCTCAAGCGAGGACCTTGATGGGAAAATGTTCTAGGGCGCACGCCCACCGCGGCATTAGCCGTGGTTCTATCGTGTGTCTGCGTTTTCACAGTTGTCTTCTCATCAAGCAGCAGAACAAATGAACAGCCAGCTAATCAAGAGAGGAGCCGTAATGCAGTTTGGTGGTACCCCTGCACTACCGCAGGACGCTTCGGGAAGGGTCTTCGACTTTACGTCCTGGCGTCTTACGCTGCCCTGCCCCTACCCACACACTCTGAGGTCACGCTCAAGACTACATTTACTTCGAAGGTAGAATAAGCTGCGTCGAGTCTGTCGTTACCCTACATAGTATATGAAAGTATCGCTCTGCACCGAGTCATTTAACGAGTCGACGTTGACGAACACAAACGGTTATATAACTTTGAGGCAAGTAAAAATGTCTACCTGGTGTATTTGGTAGAAGTCGAGATTATCCCCTTCTTCCCTTCTACGTTTCGCAGTTACAGTTATAGAGTGGGAGCAGATTCGTGTGGTAGCTGCCCACTATACATGTAATAGAGTTTAGCATACACACCGCGTTCGTCCCCGCTAAGGCCTGGAACAGAAGGAAGACCGAGGCAGCGGTGATCGGAAGGCCTACTGCATCCACGAAAGGGAGTAGCGGAACCAGAAAATAGACGGGGACCTCTAAGATCGACCCAATCCTTTGAGAGAGGCGGACGGCCAATCGTGGTGTTATATTCGACACGACAAGTACATTGAAGACCAGGATAATAATCCCGACTGCAAGCAATACCTGTGAGGGCGGTGGGAGCAGGTGACGGCGAGGGTGGGGGAGGGGTGGACGCAAATGAAACTTGGGCGAGACGCGGTTCTAGCCTGATTGTACAGTCCTCACCGTCATCCGCATGATTGTCGTATTCGTATCTGTGTTTTTATTCTCAACATCATCTTCGTCAACAACATCATCACCATCATCAGCATCGATATTTGGTCACGATCGTAGTTGGTGGTGAGCTGCAACAGCGCCCGAGCGTTTCGTAGGTCAACTTAAGCGATAGATAAATAGGAGGACCAAGTGTTCTGCTACTTTACGTGGCCCCTCTTCCTCGCACGTCTCTTCTCCCGACAGTCCAACACCACCCCAACTCAAAGTGTCGATCGTATTCGTCTGTCTTCGTTGCTGACCTGCAATTGATGGAACAATTAAAAATCGCAGAAAGGTCAAATTCAAGCAGGTTATCGCAATATCACCAGTTCTGGCGAGAGGCGGCGAGAGCAAAGAGCATCGCAAGCGACGCCCGAGAACGTCTCCGTATTCAACACGCCATGGCTCAACAAAATCGTTTTGCACAAAGCGACGACGGGATAATTCGTCCCACCTGCCCTATTTGCTGACTTGACCAATCCAGCCCACCCTTGGCGACGGTACTGAGGGACCACAGGACGAACGCCTCATCAAATCCTGTGTTTACGAACTTCGTAGCAGGATGAGCGGAGGGCGGAGGGATTGGTAAAAGTAGCACTTACGAGGTAAAATCGACGGTGTATCGTGTGCGGTATCAAATACACATACGCACGTCTGAGGCTGCTTTGCAGCCACCGCCGACCGCGTCCGATGTTTGCTCATCTTCTTCGTATATATTGCCTGTTATCACACTACTAAGACAAAAGCTTACAAAACAAACACTTTTTAAAAAGGAAAATCATCCCCTGATTACATGCAAACGTTGATAGGATAGAAGTAAAGAGCAATGGTTCTGGACTCCAACCCCCTGTGACCAAGATGTCACACTGCCCCTATGCCGCTGAGAAAACCCGACTGCCGACAGGAAGTGAAGACCATGAGAGCGAAACACACCGAATATATCCATTCGATCAAAAGAAGAGTGCGGATGTGCGGCTGCGCCAGCAAGCGCGGCGGCGGCTCGACATCTCTCAGATCGCACCCTAGACGCTCCCCTGCATAGGCCCGTCCAATCTCCGTGTCCGTCTTTGCTGCCTCGCGATCTACCCCGCCGCCGTTGACACCGTCGTTGCCGCCATGGTCGTCTTCGAGAGGCCACCACGCCTTCATGCTTACGAAGCTGAGACGGGACGAAACATGAATAATAACGCGAGCATTGTCAGGGAGCATTGTCAGGGAATGATAAAACATCCGATAGGTAGGTTATTCATCGAGGCAAGGCACGAAGAGTGAGGTAATGATCGCACAGTGCTGTGCTACCATACACATGAATAGGAAATGGTTGTTTGATATTGTCGTAGACCGCCGGCACACCCAACCACTCACTAGTTCCTCAGTGGTGGTGTAATACTACAGTACGAACACTGGTAACTCTGGTATTCGACAATTGATAAATAAGCACAGGCAACGGAGCGAAATATACCGACAGACACGTTTTAATGCATGTTTGAAGAAGTCCATATCCGTCCGCCAATTTTCCCCGAACTCACCGGCCCGCATATCGCGGGAGCACGCCTGAGCTTCGGGCGAATCATTACGCGTGTCAGGTGGATAGTGGGGACGTCTTGTCCACCAAAGTAAAAAATGTCCGAACTTCTCAGTCGGATCAATCTCGGAGGTGCGTACGTCAACCGCCAACATCAAGTTCCTACTCCTACTCCTACTACGTGAGTTCGATGCTAGCAGTATATGTCAGACACTTGGAGTTCATCTAAATATCAACCGACGTGGGTCGAACCAGTACCGGCTGTTGCGTCCTGCTAAGGTCAGTGTTCACGGGTTGCGTTTACGCCTGCCTCGCCCCACGGTCGGATGGGGGTCGCTCGTTGTCGGCTTCGACATTTCATGACCGGTTGAGCAACCTAAACGAGCAATTACTACTACCCGTTGGTGTCATACTACTACTACTGCCGTCAATTGCTTTCAGGGTTACGTACGTACCTGGTGGCGAAGATACACGTCAGTCGAGTTGCGCAAAAAATAGTTTTTTAACCTCGTGTTGTCGGTGAGATATTGGGCTGCCCATGCGAAAGAGCTAAAAAGTAATGAATCACCCTATTTGGCAGGGGCATTGGTTGACCCTCATTTGTACATTCGATGCCTTGGAGGTGTGAGGTTCGGATATCCCAATCCTATTTGACTAGACGTAATTGGATCCACTTAGTATCCTCCACAGAGCGCATGACGTACCTCTCCGGCACAACACACACACGCACGAAACCCGACTGTCGACGTACCTGGAATGTGCTAGTGTGCCTATCGCCATACTCATTCCACTCGAACAATTTCATCCGGTGCATGTGCCCCACACTTCAAACAAATCAGTCGTCTGTTAGCGTGATAAGTTCTCTGTCCCCGTGGGTTGAATGCATGTTCAAAACCCTTCTTGTGACAGTTACGGCTGCGCATATGGTAACGTAGCGATTGAAACATGGGTAGAAGCTGGTCCGGCCGCAGGGGGTAGATGTTTAGCTACTTCGTACAAGACGCCGAGGCCAGCAGCCCTTTGCCCGCCGTACCTGTCGACTGTAATGTGAGACCGGCGATCAAAACGCACGCGTTCGTCAGCGCTTGGACGGTCTAAGGTCCAATTTGTCTGTACGGCGTGCTCATACAAATGATTCCCTAGGTGACCAAGGAAAGTGAACTAGGCGGCCAACCCCAGACACGTGCACATGTCGCAGTTGTCGCCGATGAAAACTACAGACTTGGGGACACTCACGTTGGAACGATGCTCTCAGGATGTCCGTTTTGCTCGAGGCAAAGGAGCACCAGCAGCAACGCCAGGAGTGACAACCCGGCCCCGACCAGGTTTGGTAAGAGGTACGGATGCCTGCGATTTGTTGTTGCGGCACAGCAGGAAAACACGTTGTTCAGCATACAGTTGCAAAATAGAGTCGACTTCCGCGCATCGCATACATGTAGCTGATCATGTAGCTGTTGAGCCGTCACCTGCACAACTGTTCTTGCCCCAAGCGAGTCGCGGCGATCATTGTGCGTGTCGTCGCACAAGCTAAGCTACGTAGTACGCGGCGGTAAAACAGCATGTGCATGATGTGTGGGTATTACATATTAGTAGTATGGGAAGAAACGAGAATAAAATGATGGGGCGATGCACGCGTAGTTGACGGGCGGTGTTCGCATCCTGACGTTCAATCCCGACGCCGCCCCGAGTTCAGTTCTATAGCTAGGGTGCATCGAATATTTTCGGAGTCTTTTGGCTTTGAGAGCTCTACACCACAGCCAAAACCCGACCTTAGAACAGGAAGGAAAGTAAACGCCGATCAGCGATGCCATGGCATGGATGATCTAACAATAACAAACAATGTTTCAGGAGGCATCCTACGCTAGAGCTTCAGCCTAACTTTTCTGAGGCTCCTCGTTCCAGGAGCTCCATACCTAGCCCGAAAACGGACTTCAACGGAAATCAACTTGCATCCTGATGTATAACCCAAAACACCAGGTATTCAAAAAGTCCATTTTTTAAAAAAGATGACCTTTCGGACGATTTGTTTATTGAGGAACCCCGTCATTGAGAAGAAAAAAAAGAAATGTGCTACTAATACCTCTATGGCAGAACGCATCTCAGCGGTATTGTGTAAACACCGATATTACCCAAAGGACCTTTAGTCCAAACATCCTTTTTGTTCTGATTTACTTCCGAGCGCTTTCGTTTCTTCCAGAATTTCCCGGCTGTTCCCCCTCCCCCCAAACGACGTGAATGCTAAAGCGGTCCAGGTACATTACCATATGTCAAAAATCACAAGTTGGGACAGGCTGTTCCCCCTCCCCCCAAACGACGTGAATGCTAAAGCGGTCCAGGTACATTACCATATGTCAAAAATCACAAGTTGGGACAGAAGCGCCCCCGTATCACGATACCAATTCACGAATCAAAAGATGCAAAACAAAGGAAAAAACGATGCCCTTCAATGGCGGCCCTAACTCCTGCGTTGAGGATCCCCGCCAGCCAGAGAGTTCATGTTACAAATGTGCTACTCGAGCCCCTATCGCGTTTGAAGCTCGGTGGAGAATACTTCCTGCCATGCGAACGTGGGGAGAGACGTTCCAGCAGTGCAGGAGCCTCGCCCAGCCCCCTCGCCTATTGTTACCAAGCACAAGGCAGATACAACAGGGACCATTCGATAAGGCACCTTCCCATTACTCCGTGTTCCGAGAAGGTATCAGGAAAGTACACCGCCGGCTGCGCCAAGACGCCTCCGATCCCAGGACCAACGAGCGTTCCGAGTGACCACGCAACTTCAAATCGTCGGTTTTAATCAAAATTTCAACAGCAAGAACAGCGATAGCGGAAAAGAAGGGGGAAAGGGGACGGTGAGAGGGTGACGGTTGTGGCCATTTTATTGCCTGCGCACCTAAACGCCACACCCACTGGCCAAGTTCTCATCATGTTCCGTGATTAAACTTTTACTAGTCGACTGCAGGCTCTAAGCTGGTAACAAGCTTTTTTTTTAAGCCCCGGGATGGAGACCCCCCTAAACCACCTACGCGGGCACACGCCTTTCGCATCCACCCATCCAATAGCAAGAGCCCTTCAACGTGTCTGGTGGAGGACAGAGCAGCCAAAGGTATTGTTTTCCACGGCCGCGTGAGGCGCAGAATCACGATTTGTCACAACGATGGAGGCGCAATGTATATATACAAAACGCGTACGTAGTGAACGACAACAGAGTCATGAATAATATATTTAGTTATTACCGTGGTCTCGATGGTACAGCACTCAAACACGATGCCTGTGAAAGTGCATTGGGCAGCAAGCGACACGAACCTCTTGCTCTGGATTGAAAAAAACAGCCACTAAGCGTGGTAGGGAAAAGGTGAATTTTGGCACTCGGGGAGGTCTCTCGCTAAAACGATCACGCCAACTTAGAATTACCCACAAGGCCACCTTGTATTTTACAAAAATCAACAAAACCCCATCATACCTGCTGCAGCTGTATCTAAATGAGTTAATTGACGGAAATGCTTTGGGAATGCTATAATTCCACCCTCAACAAAAGCACTTAGACATGGCGAGCATTACACACACTAGTAGTATTGTATGGTGAACATTCTAACCCACACGATAAGGATTGGAGTTCACACTTGATTTAAACATTAAAGCACTACTATAGTATACTTGGTACGAAGCGTAAACACCTCACACATGCAATGCGAAGGAACTGAAAAAAACTAAATGTACAATTCAGGTAGACAGGTGCTCCGTGACACATAGGGCTTCGACTGTTGAAGAAGGCGAAGAAGGAGCACCACCTACTCCTCGCCTGGCTTTAGTAGGGTAGGGTAGGGTAGGGTAGGGTAGGGTAGGGTAGGGTAGGGTAGGGTAGGGTAGGGGCAGGAATTTCCGCAGTTTGTTGGCCTTCGCGAGCGTCTCTAATTGCGACTTGCGAACTTAGTCAAGGTATTTTGCCATCCTGGTGAAACGTACGTACAGCAACGAAATATGTCCGACACGACCATAGCAATCGTGTGCTTACGGCGCACTAACCCTGCAGCGCTTAGCTCCCCGTCTCCATCAATATACGGTAGCTCCCTCGACAAGCTTTATCTAGCGCGCAGGGTGCTGCGGGGACACACACTTCGCAATGACACCCTAACGTCGCAGCATAGAGCCTAAATCAGCTTCGCGACAGTCTGATGCAGTTCTTGGCCAGTTTCGAGGGAACGTCGGAGACCGGCCGCCCAACACACGAGACCACACAGTGTATGTACTCTACGGTCCAGTCGACGTAGCCAACAAATGTTCAGGACGGACGATAGTCGCCGTATGTTACCCGGTCGACGGTATGAGTATGTGCTGCTGGCGTGAATCCTTGTTCAGCGGTTTCTCACCGACCTGGGCTGAAGAGCTAACCAGATACCACGAGTTCATCGTTTTCTCATGTAGGCACCTCGAAACGATTGTGCGGCCTACGATTCGGTGAGCCCTGCGAATGACAAGACATACTTCTCTTACCACTGTCGTGATTCACGGTCATATTTTTTATAGAACAGAGTGGCATGTGCTGTAGTGTCCAACCTTTCCTGGGTAACTCCTTCCATGGCCCAAGATTTCGCGATCCTTCTGCCTTAAACCAAGGGAGTTTCGTAATTTACACACCTTTGAGGTCATTTTTTCATGCCCCATCGTTGTCCCTCGACCAAAGTAACGTACGAGCTAACCGAGCAAACAAAGCGCAGTTTTGGACTTAGACGGACTAACAGCCGCCGCAATCGCTTTAACGAACAAAACACGGTGTACTCGTGGAGAGGATGAGGCGTGTCCGGAACGGGGTCGGTGATGGCGTATGGACGGAATGGATTTGGGGGGGCTGTGGAGCATTCCATTAGAGAAGGGCATCACGTGCAGGTCAGCATCTCCACATCGGGTGAGGGCGAGCACGGGGCTCCGGCTGCGAGCGCGAGCAGACGTGAGAGGAGATCGCTGGGTTGGTTAGACAAGCCAGGCACTCGTGCTCTTAATTTTCCCGACCTGTACGCTGCTGAGCTAGACCAGCTGATGGGCTGGAGTGGAGATTCGTTTGTAACTTGGGGGCATCTACTGGCTGGGGGGGGCTTATATTTCTACACAAGAGAATAGTACCTGTCAATGAGTTGGGTTGCTTCCTTGAAAGTGAGCGCTGACGCGGGCGTAACTGTCTTCAAACAAACCTAACAAACCGCGTTTGTTTTTTGGGTCGGGCCCGTCAGATTGCGCTTTTAAAAGCGAATATTTCTTCCCACACAGACGGACGTCTGCACGCGGAGAAGATATGAAGGGAGATCTCCTTGTCGCGGGGACACCATGATATGTGAGATGCTCATTCTTGTAAGTACGAGTTTACGACTATGGCATGTAACAATACGCGTGAGAAACAAGATAAGAGGCGGATTCCCGTGGTAGAATACGCCAATAGAGTACATGCAGAAGACATGTACCTGTTTACCCTTCCCGCAAAACGACTCTCCCGTCCTTCTATTTTTTGCTCGCACACTTGTACGCGAAGCAAATACGTCTAAGTATCATACGTTGGTGGCTGCCGTTTGACCTTTCTTTGCAACAATGTTTTAAGCTTGACCCAATGACCTTGTCGTATATTCTGTGTTGGGTGTTGGAACTTGCGGTGTGGGGCGTCTATCTGTCATTGGGTTCATACGAAGTCAGGCAAAACCTCACGTCATTCTTGCAGTGAACGTGCTCTCGATGGTTTCGGAGGAACTTACAACTTGAAACCGAGGTGTTTTAGAAACAAATAGTTACACCAACAGCAACAGCAGCAACATACTCAGATTTCAGAGCTCGCACCACGGGGACCTCACGTGAGAGGTGGCATCATACCAATTGATGAAGTTTGCGGATAGTCTGCTGCGGAGAAGGCGTCCAGAAAAAACGTTGAACAAACGAGATTGAGAGCGACCAAAAACAGGTGAAAATGTAGCACCAACTTGGTCTTGGCCGAAGGACGACTTCAAACGCGTGTCAGAGGTCCTCGAATGCCACTCAAGATCACATATATTGCTTCGAAGCGGTCACAGCAGGAGACTTCTAATGGCGTGGTATACATCTCGTAGTTTCGGCGATATGCGCGTCAAAACAAAACAAAAAGTCTTAAAAAACACGGGACCTTAATATCCCTGTGAATCACACCTCGCTCGATGAATGTGCAGAGGGCTCGCCTATTCATCCCTGGGATTGGTTTTTGTTTTCGCCGCCCAGCCCCCCGCCCTAAAAAATCAAACATGAAACCATCGCCAACTGCTGATTGAACAGCCACTTCTCCGGTAGCTACTCCGGTAGCTACCACTCTACATTCACGGAGTTCCGTGACAGCACCATGGTTGCGATCAGAGTCGTGGGGACGCGGCACACTAATTCTAACGTGCCGGGTGCCTAGTAACCATCATTCCACGTATATACAAAACAGTTTTGGATGGCCATTGTGTCATTCTTGACAACGCTGGGAGGGCGGCGGGCGGCCATGTATCTGCGGTAGCTTGGTCCCAGAGGTTCATAATGAGAAGCGCGAGGCTTGTTTCTCAGTTTTCCAAGGAGTAAAAAGCCCTTCATATCGGCTCGCATACGAGGGTAGGGTGCCTCATATTTTAGTTTCTCTGTTTGTGTCATACCTGGTATTCAACATCTATCTGTTGAGGCCATGTTCGACCACCCCGCTCAACGCACACGGCACCAATTCCAGTCTCGGGGGGGTTTGTCCACGCGCACACACAAACGAAACCTTCTCGTGCTGGTGTGGTGGTGAGTCTGTCACATTTCGTCGAGCTAGGTGCGGCAGCTTGTGTGGCGAGATGACTGGACCATATAGTTAAAAAAAAAAGAACTGTAAAATATGAAACGGATTTTGTTTTGGCAGTTCCACCTAACGAAATCCAACTCTACAAGTACTCGTCGGCAGACTGTGCGTGTCCTCACCAACGTTCGGGCCGTCTCCTAAGACATGCTGCAGGTGGTGTTGTCAAGCCCATCCTCGTGCTACTCTTGACGAAGGGACGGAGAAGCAGGAGAAGCTCTGCTGTAGATGAGGTACAGCAGTATTTGTGTGGCGGCGCCTATCACAACAGTTATTGATTTTCCGATTCTACATAAAAACAAACGAAACGCACGACTCTGCGTGTACTCGTAGGCAGAACGTGCCTATCCACGCAACGTTGGGGCCATTTGCCAAGATATTTTGAAAGCGGTATTGCCAGGCCAACCTTTCTACTAATGAGGGGACGAAGAAGAAGGAGAAGCTCTGCTGGAGAAGTCGTACAGCACGAGGAGAGTGGTGGCACCTGCTACGAGAAGCTCTTGTTGGACATGCCAGGTTGTATTGTAGGTGTTTCGTCTATACATTATTAGGCCGATTTTGAGGTCGGAAGCAGAAAACATACTCCTACAATAAAAAAATAGAGTGCGTGTACGTACGTGTGCAAAGGGTGCACGGGTTAAACCGACAAGCCGAGCGTACAGCGACGCTGACCTTTGCCTCGTATGTCCTGTTGCTACTACTTCTCCTGCTGTTTTTCTGCTGGAGAAGCGCAGATGTAGATGTCGCACAGCACATGGTAGTGGTGACACCTCCTGTGAGAAGTTCTGTTGGACATGTCAGGTTGTACATTTGTCATCTCCAGATTATTATGCCGGATTTCGACGCGGGAAGCCGGAAACATGCAACAAAAATCAAGTACGTGTACAAGTACAAAAGGTGCAAAGGTTAACCCGACAAGCCGAGTGTATAGCGACGCTGACCCTGGCTTCGTGTACCCTATTGCTGCTGCTGCTGTTGCGGCTCCTGCTACTGTCGCTGCTGTTGTTGCTGCCCGCCACGTCTGCTGCTGCTGCTAGCTGCTGACGACTTTTGGTTTATCAAAAAGTCAACCCAAACATCACGGGTATATATGACCGCGTACGTACGTACTGTAGATGCTCGTTCTTGTTGGTTCAGGATCCTGTAATGCGTATTCGCCCAGCCCTATGCATCGCAGATATGACTTCTGCAAGTACTGAGGTCGCGCCTCATTACCACCAATTAGTACTAGAGTGCGCGACCCCTTGCTCCAGATGGGTTTGGCGTTTTTGACCATTCTCCCATCGCAGAGACTCTTGAAACCATCTGCCGATGATCATTCCCGCGTAATGACGACGTGCTTATGAAATTTATTATTTTACCAGTTTCGTTGTGTTTGGCTGCTACACATGATTCACTGAGAACAGACGTCTGCATGTAACATGCTCAGTGACCAGTCGTACAGTGCGTGACCCCTTCCTTCCGATGGTTTGGGGGTTGAACGTTCGTCCATCACAGAGACTCTCGAAACCATCCGTCGATGATCATTCCCGCGTTAGGGAGACGAACGTGTGAATGTTAATATCTTACCAAGTTCGTTGTGTATGGCCGCTACACATCATGTGCTGAGAACGAACATCTCCATGTAACATGCCCAGTACCCAGGTGCAGGCTGTAGCCTACACTCATGGATAAGTGTCGACAGGCCATCCAGGTGTTGCAAGATATATTACGGCGCCGCTAAGCCATACAGGGGGCTGCACATTTTCATCGGCACCTATGATCATCGCCTTTGGTCTCTTTAATCCAACGGCGCCGCTTTTTCCACAAAGGGGCGATATTCTGCAAATGGGCAGAACAAGCGACACCGACACGATAACTCACTGGTCACGACGCCCATGCCCGCGACCTCGTGCTCTTTGCCGCACACTTCTGAAACGAGGGTTTTCGACGCCGTTATTGTGCCGTTAAGCAGCCCCAGCAGAAACCTGGAGCAGAAATTTATTCGACGAGGCAAGTTCACTGTGCGCCACACTAAAAAATCGACACCCTACCATTATGGCTGAGACGACCGACCGACCGAACCGCTGGGGTCCGACGCGAACGCAAAGTCGACGACAGCTATTAGAATCCTACCGCGCGAGTAAATTAGTTGAGACAAGTACTACATACTCTGGATGGTGCTCGCCGCGCGGAACCACATTCACCAAGCATTTCCGTGTATTTTCCGAGGAAGCGACGTAGGAACCGTATCGACACCGGAACGCTTAAAACAGGGGCTACGGTGACGGTGCTACCCCAAGTACCCCTTCAGCCTTTACATCACTCAGGGGGAGTGGCTCTGTGTCAGGGGGAGCACAAACCGGACCTTGAAGAACAGCAATCACTCCCCCGACAAGCAATTCCAATGTCTAGCGATAAAGATCGAATCACAACCGAGGTGGCCGACAGCCCGCCCCACCCCCCCCCGTTGCACACATGGGTGGTTGGACACAGCATTGTGGAGACATCATGCAATGTAGCACACCATTACACGTATCGGATTGAGAGGTACTGTAGTCTACACTTTGTTGTGTTTGCCACATTTGTTCGCTGTCCCCACAAACATTTGTGGTTACGCACATATTGTGAATGGAGGCGGTCCCACTGGCAGGTGAGGTAAACGTTTGTAACGGTATTAACCGTTTCGAGATGTATTGAAGCAGTATCCCAACGGACGAGTAGCGGGAGTCAAACGAAGGTGGATCCAAAAAAAATACCCCCTGCTTCACCTGAAAATATAGGCCCATGTGAACATTGTCGCAGTGCCGAAGGCTATCGACAACCCCACGGTTGTCAGCAGGCCGATCACCATCACCAAGCGGCAGCCAAAACGGTCAGCTATCACTCCCCAGAAGTGCGAAGAGATCACGCGGCCGACTATGAAAGCTGAAGTCAGCAAACCCGCGGAGTACCCTGTTGTACGCGCGAAAGCAATCAATTGGTGAGCAGCACTAGGAGCGGCGGAAGTTGGATAAGACGTGGAGTTTCACTTGATTGTTTGATAGAGTCGGTCGTATCACCGACGTTGCAGCTGCGGTACCAGCAGTGACAAGAACTAAAAATATCGTCGTGTTTGCGATAGGGTCGGCGAAAAACAAACTAATGTACAGCTTGTGAGGCAGACGTCAACGGAGCGCTCCTGCCGAGGCGATAATTGAAACACTGGTGAAGTTGGTGTGATGGTCGAGAGGGGTAGTCGCTGAATGGACGACGGTCGCTGTGACGGAGCTAGCAACAGCGGAGACAAGGGGTAGCTACAGCAGTAGCGGCGACCGTCTTCTCGGCAGCCTCTTTCGCGTTAAAGGTGACAGACGTAGTGGTGCTGTCAGAAAGGCACGGCCGGCAAACAAAGCGTGTCAAACTGGTTTGACCAAATGCAAACGACAACATCGGTACTCGCGGCAATGACGGTAGACAAGGCGATTGAAGCTACTGCGGCAGTAGCAGTAACGTCTCTGTAAGGAAATATACCGTTCAACGGCAGCATAGGTCGTGTGGTCAACGTAGCTGTAGAACCGCAAGTATTGTACAGTGTGGCCCCACGCTTGACCATACATTAGACGCGAGGAGTAAGGGCCAGCAGTCCAGCAACAAGTGGGAGCGATTGCGGTAGCCGTTTTCTCCAGGGCGTTGCAGCCTCGACAATGGAGGTGTGGTGACGGTAGCGCCATATTATATTTGCTGAAAGAAAGAAGTGCCCGGAGCGATATTAGCGATATTGTTGCTTGTGTGCGGGAACGGCTATTCAATAAACCCATCGTAGATTGAGAAGTTCCATTCTCGACAGGGGTTATGGTCGTGTGATTGTACAAGGCCACCGACGTCCGCTATTATCTAGCTCATTATGAGGCGAGTCCCCTCGACAGATCGGGAACAAATTAGGTAGAGATAGTTGCATAGAACGCCGGAGCCAAACTCCGCTTCCCGGTCTAACTTCTTCTATGCACCCAGAGATCCATCAATGGACTAGTGGAGGCCGGTTGTCTTCTTTCGGTGAGCGCGGCCACGACCGTCTCAGAGGGGAATCCCAAAGGGGGTACTTCTCCGCCTCGAGCGCATGACAGGTTACGAGAATACTGACATGAAGAACGAAAGCGTCAAGTACATGAAAGAAAGCTGCTCCAGCTCTGAAAAGCGATTGTAGAATATTTGGGTAGCGGAGGTTGGACTTGCCGAGCAAGCCCCGCGAATTTCATGGTCAGCGAAGCCCGACATGACTTTAGCGTGGTCATGGCGATGGCCTACGATAAAGCAGGGGCTTTTAGTTCTCCACGAGAAGCATGAGGTTCAAGCGGAGGTCATAAGGCAGCAGGATGAGCAAGTGGTGTGGAAAGAGACTGCGGAAGGAGAAAAACCGGAGGGAAACAAGAGTGCAAGCAAAGTGTAAACGAGGCATAAAAGAAGGAACGAGAGAAAAAATAGGAGAGAAAGGTGAAAGAGAGGAGTTGCCGCGGCCATCCCCACTGTTGCCGCCGCAACCGCCACTGCCGCCGTGGACACTATCGCCGTCATAGTCACCGCCACTGCCGCCGCCATCGTCAGCGCTGCCGCCGCCGCCGCCGTCCTCGCCGCAGTCACAGCCTTCGAGGTATATTATTCGGAAGTTGGGTTATTTTATCCCGGGCCCTGATTATGGCCATGTGCAGAAGAGCAAGAGATAGGGAGCCTGGCCGGCAGGAGCCGGGGGAAACATGGAGACAGCGGGAGCGACGCTTAAAAGGCTAGATAGCTCGAACAGTTTGCCCGCAGGCGGTTGTCAGAGGGGGCGTTGTGCCCGAGAAAGGAGACGAGGAAGAGAGTGAGGATGAGCGCTGGGGGAGGAGCCTTCATCGTCGATAATGGATCTGCTTCCCTGAGAGAGGAAGAACGAGAAGGGATCAACACGTCACCAGCCAAGACTTCATGTCAGAACCGGCACGTTTGGCTTTGTTGATTGCTTGCCGTTAGTAGTTTACGTTTTCAGAATGACTACATAAAAGTGTTTGAGAATGATGAACCACATCCGCACATTTGAGATATATTGTGGAGAATGTTGGAGATTGGTAATAAATAGAGGGATGATCCACACACGTATTCGCACATGACATCTATCGCTGAAGTAATCTTGTAGAGGTACTGAACGACAATGATGTATTGTCTGTTTCACGGTTGCCTGGTCGAGCGCTGTGGCTCAGCGTCTATCCTATTACGACTTGGATGTTTTGGTTGAAAAAGGAATGAAAGGAAATTCTGAAATATCGGGTACTTTCCGCGCTTGTAGTCTACCGCTGTGTCACTGCTGTATCCTTCCAGTGCAGCGGTATTGCACGACCAAGAAATTTGAATGCAAAAGGTACAGGTGCTAGTAGAATACAATTGAGATAGAAAAGCCCTCGCGCGTACATTAGCGACGGCAACACAGGCATGTCGCTCGTTTTTTTCGCACCCCGCTTGAATGCATTGCGCATAATGTGCAGTGCGAAGAGGATTGACAGGCCCACCTTCTTGCTGAGTTCGGCATTGCGGCGTCGATCTTATTTTGGCGTAATGACAGCAATGAACAAGAGCAACCGAACGGCCACGTGTTGAACCATCGAATCCAACTGCAAAAGTGCGCTTTGCTTCCGGTAACTCACAGAATTTAATGCCTTCGTTTGCGGGGATTCGTTTTAGAGTCCATTGTTGATGTGCAGGATCACCCTTGTTGCTGTTGCGCGCCCAAAGGCAAGGTATTTGTAATCAAAATAACAATTAAGCATGACTAAACCGTTTAGTAGTACAGTCCCGTGTTGGGGACAAACTCCTTGGGATTTGAGTGGTTTGTCCCCAGAGCGGGACTGCAGCTTTGAAAATGTTCAAGAACGACTTGCCATGCGCACGGAACTTGTTTCAAAGCAAACAGCGAGTAAAAAATCTCTACGCCTGAGACCACCTCGACGCAGGGTGGGGCAGCGCAACTGTCGTGTGTCCAGCACGGAGCTGAAATACGGCTCCTGTGACCATAGAAATCAGCATAGTACACATACCTCCGTCTCCCTCGCTTCCTCGGCAAGGCATGGTGGGAGGGATGCCCTATCAGGCCCAGCGCGAGTGGGTTAGGTCTTTCTGGCGGGTGTCCGGCCGTATTAACCTTTGAAGGAGGAGTGCCTTATTGATCTTGCGTGTGGCCGCGAGGCTTACTCATGGGAGTAGAAATAGATCGAACGTGTTGCGTCAAGCACGGACACCTACGATTCGCGCGTCAACGTTTGAGCAGCAGCAGCCGAGCAGACTAATTGAAGTCACCCTGCACGAGATTTTTTATTTTCAGATTAGAACCGCAAGTGAGTGGATTATTTTGTTTTCGGGATGAGAGAGAGAGAACCGACTGCTTGGGAGTGGCAACGACAGCGCGTGCTAACGAGCGGGCCGATTGGGAAAGAATTAAAAAAAAAAACAGATAGAATGTACAAAACAAAGAGACAAAAAAGAATCGGTGAAAAGTTCCGGCAAGTATTCGAAGGAGGCGCTGTCCAAGTGGGAGCTCTGAGAGATCAGGGGAGCACACTCAGAGAGTGAGATATCTATGTACGTACATACAAGGCGCTTCGCTCCGCGAGCGGCCTGCGCCGCCCGCTACATTTGCACATCATGCCGGAAGTACCTACGAATACGTCCCTCGATCAAACAGCCCTATCGGCACATGCACTCGCACTCCCAAAACCACCGACCAGTGCACTGGGAGTTCCTACAAGTACGTCATTGTATCAATCATACAGCGGTATTAACACATTCACACGCCCACCAGGTGCAGCACAACCCCACACCCACGCTCTGCATTACTGTCAAGTAGCTTGTGTGTATTTCACGAACGATCTACTTCTGTTGTACTCGTAATCTAACCGCGTTTTCTGTCACTGATCCAACGCAGTCTAAGTAGTTACGCCGCATGTGCGATTCATTCGTCGCACGAATGCCCTATGATACCTTCAGTTTGTCACGTATTCATACGGCCTGTTCGCATATCATGACGCATTCAAACGCGACCAACGATGCCGTTGACTGCGAGAGGTTCCAGCGAGTAGGTGACAATGCCCTACTAGACTTACCACCCACTTGCTCGACCTGGTAACACACCGCATCTACCCTGTCGTTTTTCCAACTGTGGTGAGCTTGAGCGTTTTTTTTTGTAATATGCCGGAGGATAAAACAGAAGGGAAAAAATCGAACTGTTCCGTCAAAATGGCACACAGCATCAGGTGTTACGCCTTCTAACTCCCCCGTTTCTTCCTCCGGCTACCCTTCTGCGTGCTCAACTCGGAGACCACCCAACGAAGTACCGCGAGTACGCCAAACACTGCGGAAGTTTGAGAACGTGCTTCCCTCGCCTTCCTTCCTTTAACCGATTGTGGCTAGAGGTGCGTCTCAGCGGACCAACAGGAAGCCTCAGAGTAGCCCTACCAATTAACATTTGATTGTTCATGCGTTTTATCTAGACGTGGGGGCAGCTTCCACTAACAGTTGTCGCTTCCTGTGGTCTTCTGTGCGAGACAGATCATAACAAACACTCATCATCCTACCACTTATACCGTTGGTGGGCATCGTTGTATTACCATCTCCTCCGTGCGTATATTATGCTGTAGGAGATACACTTAACATTATCTCCACTGAAATGCTCGTCTCGGTGCGTAAACTATCCGACGTTACATAGTAGCTCTGTTGATAACACATACCAGGTATCTTTACACCTCCAACTTATACGGAGAATGTTAATGACAAATCAAGGACGGGGCAACTACTATTCGTTCTTTGAGCACACATGTTACTCAGTACCAGGTACTATATTTACTATTAATACGAACTACCGCACGCAGTTGTAAATACACAACGTGATCGAATTAACGCGATGACTCTGCGCTTTAATAGTTCATGTATTCTAACAATAGATTTAGTTTCACGAAATCGCACGCCCGGCTTGCTGAATACCAGGTGAAGACCTAACCCTGACCCTAGGTATAATTTCATGCGCAATACCTCCACTTGCTTCATGTGTCCCTGCCGCCGTGGGAGCGGGAGGGCCGCTCATTCCCCAGTAAACAGCATATCCGCCAGTCTAAAGAATGGGACAACAAAACACAAGAATAGAATAGACCTCACATCCAGATCTCGTTAATCCCGGAGACAAAATTGTTGTGTGGAAACCACGAAACGCGTATATTCTCAACCTAGATATAGGCGTTTCGACATGTTATGCAACTAAGGCGAAAAAATAGCAACAACAAAAGGGCGAAGGTAAGAAACAGGTATACCTGTTATATCTGGGCTAAAAACAGGTACATACTGGAACCAAGAAATAAGGACATGCAACGAACAGTGATTTCGGCCATGAGACATCACAGATCTGATATTTTGCGCCTGGCCAGGCCTGGCCTGGCGGCAGAGATGTTAGGAAACATGCCCAGCAAGGCAACCGCGCGCTGTCAAGGGTGTAGGGCCAAGTGTTACACATTCAAAACTAGTAGGTTTTCGTCAGTCATGGCGTGTCAAGGTTGCTGTTTGTCAAGGGGTGAAAAAGCTGTCTCCTGACATCTCTTCTTGGCAGCAGTGAGAGTGGGGTTTCTAAAACCGAAATATTATCATCTTCGTGAGGGTACAGGTTGTACCTATTCGCCCTGTAGGCTCTCTACTCGGACTCGCAGGGCGTCACCAGGCTTTGTTTTCATCGGTTCGGCGGGTGTGCCAAGTGTTCTTCTTCTGGCGCCCCCCCGACCGATTACAGCTCGGAAGCCTCGACAATTTTCGATGAACCGCTTGCTCGGCACAGACATATTTTCGACTATTTTCAAGGCTTGTAATATTCGAGACGGAACGGGACTGTTCGAACTTATGTGTCGGGGAAAAAAATACAGACGGGGCGGACAAAAAAGTACAAAAATGTAGGTCGGTGGACGAGACGTAACGGGACGGGACTGTGGGTGTGAAAATTCTCAGGGGGACGGAGAGGTACCGTCCATTCTTCTTCACGACAAAACGGGGTGGTATTTGTTTTTTCTCTCTCGACGGGACGGGTCGGGACGTTACACATTTGTTTGCACGGCCGAACAGGATGTGGTACATATAGTTTTTCACGACGGGACGGGACGGCACGATGTGTTCTCCTCGTGGGTACGAGGCGCTACGGGTAGGTTGTTGTGGTTGTTGGTGGTTTTATTCGTGTTGGTGCTGCTGGTTCTATAGGGCGCCCGTAAAGTGCTGGCACGCTCAGGAATGCGCCGTCAAGTACCTGCGCGTAAGCGCCTTGGCGACACATAAGTACGAGTTGGAACTAGAGTGAGGGATTTGCAACCATGGTCTGCGTTTTGCGGTCGCAGGATTGTTAACGCAATAATACGAGAATTCTGAGCCTTTTCGCCCATTTTGGATTTTTTCGGGCACAACAACTTTCTACCCATTTTAAGGGAACGTAGTTCTGCGCCCAGAACCATTTTTGACGACAACTCTCTAAGAGATGTATCATCCGCCTGGGGAACAGTAATTGTCTATTAATAGTGAAGGCACTTTTATCCCAGGTGATGTAGCCATTGTGGTATGCTCTTGTGCGTGATTCAAAACATCATAGCGTTTTTTCGAGCACGCAACTTCGATTACACGAAAACACCTCGTGAGTCGTTTCTCGCTGGCTACGACTGCCGTCTAGCGCACCCGACGCCGGTAAAGACCTCATTATTAGCATCCCTTATTTTCACGGGATGAGGTTTCTTGTGAACAGCCGTAGCGTCCCCAAGTGAAGTGCAAACGCTTCGTTGGGGGTTGGTTTTTGTACGTCGACCAATTTCGACCACTGGAGCATATCTCAGTCGGTTTACGCCTCTGATGAGAACCTGCGACGGAGCGATCTCGAGAGAAACACGAGCTGCTATGATGAATGTTACGATAGCGATGTTTATTTCTGTCAACATCTAAAGCTTAGCGTGGTCGGAAACCCGGGGACCAAGGGACGCTTAGGTGCCAGCGTCCCTTTAGGTGTTCATTCCTGGCGTCGGTGTGTGGTGTCCGACCTTGGCGTTAGTTTAAGTAAGTGTAAATCTAACTTCAATATCAAGTTGTTCATCTATTTTTAGTATTTGATACATGTACTGCTGTGCTGCTATGAATTACGTATATTTGAATTATCAAGTGTATCTGAATGGCCGTCCGTCATAGGCTTAACGTGCCGTCTCCCGGCATATTTGAAGCGCGAAGACAACGTACGTGGTACCCGTAACTAACTGTGGGAAAGTTCACATTCGTATGTGTGTGTTTTTCACATTAAACCTAAACCGTTCTTTCTACCCGTCGACAACCAGCCCAACCAGGGTCGGCGCCGATTCTTCAACCCTAACGAGATTCCTGCATTATGACCGCCCTGGCCAATCCGTCATCTAAGGCACGGCAATATTCGGAAGCATAACTCGGAATTAATCCGAAAACGTTCCGAATTATCTCGAAAACCAGGTTAGCGAAGCATTTCCACTCACTCAGAACTTGATAGGGATCCCTAGATAACGCGCGACGGTGCCCCATGCACTTCAAAGTGTAGTGTGAACTCACCCCAAGATACGCGTGCAAAACAAACTTTAATCGGCCGCAAGCAGCGCTCACACGAAGCATCTAACAAAGTGTACATTAAATTCTGGCCACTAAAAAGTGGCGCAAACGGTCATATTTCTGCAACAAGGATGTGGTTCTGACGGGTTTTTGAGCACCACTCACACTACTCAGACACGCCACGAAGAGCAACGTAGCCAAATAGGGCGAGCGTGCGACAGCGCCGCACGCAGCTATAAGGGTAGCCTGTTTACACACCGTGCTGCTGTCGCAAACGCTGGCTTGATCGGCCGCAAGGAGCGCACACACGAAGCATCTAAGAAAGTGTACAATGGTTTCTGGCGACCCAAAAGTGTCGCAAACGGTAAAATTTCTGCAAGGAGGGCATCGTGTTGACGGAATTGAGCTCAGTTCCGACTTTTCAGACACGCTACGGGGAGGAGCTGCCGAGAGCAGTAGGGAGAGGAGTGCAAAAGCGCCGCACGCAGCCCAAAGCGTTACCTGCGTACGCATAGTGCAGCTGGCGAAACGACGGGCTTGATCGGCATTGAGCAGCGCTCACGCGAACCTTATACAACAATGTACCACAGTCAACTAGAGGCTCACCGAGGACCAGTGATGCTGACGGCTTACAGCGGCATTGTATTGTTTGATTAGTACTGTATCTAAGCATATCGTCGCTGCATTAGAGCATACCTGGAATATGTAACACGAGATCGTATCTCGTATTATAGCGTAAGAGTTTTTACATCCGGAGTAATGATAATAGGCGTGTACCGTATTATAGAAAAACGTGTAATGGCTTGTTAGTGAGCGTGGGACGTGGAACAAGCAACAAGAAAGCGTGCCGCCTCGACTACGTTGTTGGAAGGGCTTAGTAGGCCCACCACCAGCTCCGAAAATGCCATGTGTGTACATGGCCCTTTTCCCAAGCACAAAGAACGGGTCCATCAGCGTGAGTAGTGCCTTCCCGATGCATCTTTTTGTGGTTTGTTTTTCGTTTTCGGGTCAACCGAAAAAGGCAAAAGTTCAAAAGAAGAAACGAGATTTTGTCGTGCACATAACGAGAGTCATATTGTAGGTGCGCCTACGGCTTTCATGTGATCATTGTTAACACCGTATCTTCACGAGGACCCACGCAGCATCTTTCCCCCGTGAGCGAGAAGAGCGAGACGGGCAACGTGACGCTGCCCGTGTCCTGCTGCAGGTCAGCTTCGCAGGAAAGCTGCGTTGTTCTTCACCCCAGGCGATCTATTTACAACAAAGAGAGAGACCCACCGTGCACAGCGTATACAACACCTTCGGGAGTCCAGACGCTAGCCTTGTTCTGCGGAGAGAGGATATATACAGGTACCTGGTGTATAATACTCGACTATATACCTTGTAATACTGCCCTATACTCGTGTTTACCAGATATTTCCTTTCTTCGCTCTATTAACGCTCGATATTTTTTTTCAGGGCCAATATAATTGATGAACGACCGTCCACCCACCAGCGAGCAGCACCCCTCAAATCATTCGGTTCGTCATTCGCGGCTGTTCACAAAGCCGTCTCCGCTGATCATAACCACGACCGTCGGTCTTGCTGCGGGTACATAGCTGTAGGGTAACTGGCACACCGCCTCGTCAAACACAGCTCTGAGCACGGCCGCACTTACTTTCTGTACCAAGGATTTGATTCATCTTTGGCTAACACAGACAGTATGCTTGATTTGCACGCATTGTCTGCATCATTCTCTCTGAGTTGAGACCAGCGAGGGACCTGCGAGGTACCTTGATGGCGAAGAATTTGGACAACCGTCCTTTCCTGTCGGTGCTGGTCATGCTTTGGCAGGGCGACCGGTGGGGGACAGCTCGTCGGAGGACTAACCAGCGCCCGACGTAAGTGCGTACAACGACCCAGACTACACACAGAGAGTATCCTGAAGTCATAACCCAGGAGGAAAACTGATCTTCAATTCTTGAATATTCAAATACTCGCCAGTTTGAATTTGAAATGCTTCTAGATGTCCGCCGTAGCCCGGGAAAACATCCACCAAAACCTGTTCAACGAGTGCCAGGTACGTACAGTTCAAAACAATCCTTCATCCCCCAAAGCCGAGGCTAGCGCCGACTGTGCAGTGCCCTGCAGCTCTGCACCGATAACACCAGCAAACGCACTTGCAATGTCATCTTCTCTTCGGTTTTTAGTCTTCTACGCGGGAATCGGCACGATGGCTTCAAGCCATCAAAACTCAAAGCAGGCAATGAGGTATCTATGTGCTATCTAGGACGATTGTCTTCAACCATGGATACCTGGGGGGCAGGACAGGGGCCTTCGGTGCAAGAGGGCAGTAAACAACCTGTGCTATGAGCAGCACCACCAAACAAAGGACAAGCCCTCGCCGTAGAAAGTCATTACGGTCGACTGCTGCCCTAACTTTTGAAATACGCACGAGACCGCCGGAATTTCAGACGATGCGCGAATATCGTTCGGCGTCGGCGAAGAAGTCGACCAGGACAACGAGTGGGCCCCAGGAGAAACCTGCAATGGTAGGGGTCAAAGGCTCGAACACCACACGACCACACGACGTGCTGCGGGTCGGTGTGCCATCTGGTGTGCATGTCTATTTGCAGCCTCGGATGCGGAGCTGAGGCGTCAGGGTTGGCGGGTGAGCTTTAGGGCTGTGTCAACCCTTTTTCGCGTGGAAACGCTCGTTGTTTATTTACCCCGTCTACTACGCCCGGACGATGCACCACCGCTGAGCATATACGCCAATGATGGTATTCCTAAACCATCCTGCTGTACCGTGTTTGTATACTTGTTCATTTCCAAAAGGATCGGGCACCTGCGGAGGCAAATATTCAAATTCCGGCCAAGAATCGGGTGAATAGTCTGGGCAAGACAACACTGGACGGGGAATCAGCGAAGAGGTGGATGCCCGCGAGGATAGTTAACAGGACGGCGTCGAGGGGTCCGAGGGGAGCGACCAGGATGCGTCGGAGCCTCAGAAGGGGGAAGGAAAGAATATGCAGGGAGCGGAGGAAACCAATGGTCCGGGCACAATGGGCGAAAAGCACGCATCGTTGCGTGTTCAGCCTTCTGACAAACAGGCACGCGGCAGAGCTGGGAAGGGTTCGGCTAAGCACCCGTTTGGTGTCGTTGCCGAGGTGCGTCGGTCGACGAGAACCTCATCCACGTCGGGACGTCGAGGGCGACGCGTAACGCCTGCACCGGCGGCGTTCGACCTCTGCGAAGACGACACGGGTAACGATTATTTCAATTGTACTGCGGTGTACCGCGTGAGCGTTGAAGAGCTGCGTACAGTGAACGTGACTGGCTGGTGACGTTTTCAACAGGTTCGCCCCATAATCATTTTTGAATGAATCACGTTGCACTTGCAGACACGCGTTGGTTGAACGTGGTAAGCCGTCTCTGCAGGATCTCCTCACGCTGGTGTAGGCACGTGGGCTGGCGGCGGGGGGTCGGCAGCGGTTGGGCCCGATAAAGCTGCGTCCATTATTTCGGAGAACAAAGAAAAAAAACTATTTTAGATGCTTCGTGCGTGCGCTTCTCGCAGCCGAAGAAGCCCGTCGTTGCGCCAGCAGCACGGTGTTTACACAGGCTACACGTTTGGTTGCGTGCGACGCTGTCGCACGGACTCTCTACTTCTCTCAGCAGCTTGTTTCCGTGGCGCATCCGAGGAGTTTTATTCGCGCTCAAATCCGTCCAAACGACGTTCGTTCTTGCAGGATTGTTACCGTTTCAAGCCGTTTTCGAGGCCAGTAGTAAATAAACAATGTTGTGGATGCTTTGTGCGAGAGCTGCTCGAAGCCGATTGAGCTCATTTTTGAGCGAGTATCTGTGGGTGAATTCGCACTACACTTTGCGAAATAGGCGGCGCCGTGGGGCGCTCTCTAGGGCGTGCAAACAAGTGCTCGGTGGGTGGCAATGCTTTGCCAACCTGGTTTTCGAGAAGATTCCAAACATATTCAGATTAGTTCCGATTATTCTTCCGAATATGGTCGCGCCCCTGATGGCGAATAGCTAAGACCGGTCATAATGCAGGAACCTTCACGTTATGTGGTCAGAACACTACGTCACAGCAGAGATACTACTTTGATACGTATGCAGTATGCAGAAAGTACAGCAGTAGAGGATGCAATGCCATGTCATCGTACGGGATACCACGGGAACGCAAGCAAATAAAAACAAAGAGAAACGAACAAAACAACTAAAAAAAGCGAAAGAAAGAAAACAAAACCTGTCAGCCTCCCCCCACACGGGGTGTAGCAGACACTTGAAAAAAACGAGCCTACGGAAAACACACTACTACAGAGGAAGAGTAGGAACCAAGGGAAAAAACAATCCGAACAAAACAAATAGCACCCTCTAGCTAGCCGCAGCAGGTCGTAGTACGAGTAGCGTAGCCAGGTTTCCCCCACTATTCAATAGGCAGTTAGGTACGCTGGTGCCCTGTCTGCCGTCTCCGTCCCGCGTTGGTCGAATATGCCCCGCACCTCGGCGTCAAACACAAAACAAGCAACGCAGGCTCGTCACCCACCCACGCCACACGACCCCTTTCGTATAGCTTACTCATGGAAGAAAGGAAAATAAAAATATTATAAAAAATAACAGAGGAGCGACCGCTGGAGGAATACCACGGTCGAACCATCTGCACCAGTTGGCGGCACGAGTAGCATATGCATGTTCTACTTCCTAGTCGTCCTTGTGCTTTGCTACCCTATCTGCCATCACCTTTCTGCTTCGTCTACTGCAGTTTCCCTTGTACTCCTGTTCCCCCCCTTCCCGCATTCTCTTGGACACCACCCACGGCGGGTGCGCGGCGCTGCCTACTCAGCTGCGCCTTATCTTCGTGCCACCTCACCATGAACCGTTCGACTGACTCAAGGACCCCCCGGTACCACTTCCAAGCCGTTTATGCTGAAGTGAACGACAGCGTAGTTTCAACTCCAGACAACATGGGGACAAGTACTGTTGACCCTTCGGTGGTTCGGAACGCCCTAAGGTCTTCGGCTATGCATCTATATGCCAAGCCTTAAACTGTCCGCAAGGTCTTGGGTTCTCCGTGCGGCCATCGTCTCGAACTTTGCCCGACTGGGTAATCGCTCCTTGTATTGCCGTGCCACGGTCCCCGCAAAGAAGAGCCGCCATTTGCGGGTGGTGGTTTCGACGCTCTCGCGACGTGTCATCTTGAGCGCCTTCGAGTACCAGAAGGTGGTGTAATCAGTACAAAGTCGGCGCTGGAAGCCGGTTGCTCGCAAATGGACTTGATGGTGAACCATGCGCAGCTTGGCAAAGTGTTCCGCTCTGAGGGTTCACGTCACACACCCGTACAGCAGGGTGTAATTCACCGCGGTCTTCAGCATCCGGACTTTCAGGCTAAGGGGGGTGCTCGTTCAATGATACAACTCCGGGCCGAACCGTTGAGGCATGCCCGCATGACACGGATCCGTCGGTCGATACCAGGTAGATACTTTCACCAGGTACAGTAGTACGTTCAGGGTATGTCTTGACGGGGAGGAGTGACGGCAATGAATGGCGAGACACGGCGGTAGGGGCAGGTTTCGACGGCGGGACAAGACGGCCGGGGCACTTTTTCCGACGGGAGGGCAAAGCAAACTTCCTCCACGGGACCGGTCGCTAAAGTGCAATTGAGGATGTTTTCTCGGCGAGACGGGACGGTACGAGTCAACGATAGATGAAACGGGATGGGACGTGACGGGACGATGATACCAATTTGACGACCGATTCTTTGTCCGATATCACTGCCGTCTCGTCAACAATCCACGAAAAGACTTGTCCATTTCGCTGTGTTTTATATTGGTGTTTATCCAATATCAGGTATACCTGGTCTGTTAGTCGACACGTCCGACGTGTTTTGAGGGACACAATTTGACACAAATAAAAACAAGTACAAAATACACGCCAGGAGATCTGCCATCGACCAGCCTCACATATCAGCCCTTGGGTTAAAACTGACCTTCTCGTCAAGTTTGCGACTGTTTCTGCCCGATTTCAGCCACAACCCGAGAGGCCATACGTAGACGGTTGTTTTTTTGTGCGTATGCGTCTCCGATCCTTCTGTTGGATTATTTTGAGTTACCTCTGTAAGTGCGAATATATTTAGGCGTACCTTCAGGGTGAGTTCATGTTCTCATTATGGGGGGTACGTACGATGTGCTTCGGTGGTAATGATGTGTACTCTGTTACTCTTTATGGTCACACGAGTCACACTAGGACACAGACGGCAGCTCGTCTGCGCCCCCCCACTGCGGGAAAATAATTTCGCGCTGCGTGGGCGGTTACCCGAGGGTAGTCGAGAGGCTTCAAACTGGTACCGCGGGGGGGGGGGGGGGGGGGGGGGTGTACTCGATAGGAGAGATGTATTCGATCTCATGCATGGCCGTAGTCGTATGACCATCGACCCTCGCATCCGTACAATGCCGGGACGGAGCGTGTCGGGTTTTCACCGACTAGACAGACATTGCTTGCACCAAGCGCGAAGCGCCGTGAGGTGTCCGGCGAGTCGCATGAAGGGTGAGCTGCATCCTACTACAAACCGCTTGTGAGGCGGACATCCATACGGACGACAGCTTCAATGAGTTAGTTTGATTTCCGGTGTAGCCACTTCCAGAGACAGGAATGGGAGTACAATGTAACTGCTGCCTCTTGGGTGCCTTGCCTTGAACACTACGGGATACGATCAATTCCCGTGTGCAGAGTAAAGGTTCTATACTTCGCAGAAATGATCTAACTCGACGGCCAGCTGTGGACGACCGCAATATATATAAATATAATTGAAAAATTAAAAATAAACGGTACACTGAGTGTCTACCTCACGTAGTGAACGGCATGTTTTACTTTACAGTGTATATCGTTGTCGCCAACCCAACCTATATATAATATATGTAATAGGCGGGGAGGGGGGGGGGGGGGGGGGGGGGGGGGGACAACAAATACTTTTGGCGCGCCCACAGTTGCGAGACTAACGAAGTCTTGTGACCCTGTGCACATCCGTGGTAGCTTCGTTTACCTTGCAGAAAAGGATAAACGAGTATTTGGGAGACCACACGCTCAATGTTAACAGGTGCTAAAAACACCTCCCGACCGAATTTTCTTCGCAAGACTGGATCCCGCGGGATGGAGATATCCCGGGATTCCTCGGGACGCAAGAAGAATAGGCGTTTGAAGCACGGGACGATACAGGACGGGGATAAACCCTAGCGGGATTGAACGGAAACGTTTGGACGGGATTTAGTTTTTATGGCTATGCACGCGACGGGATTAAAATGTCACGGGATTTTACGGAACGGGAAATTACCGGACGAAAAAAGCACGTGGTACCACGGGACGGGATTGACATATCACGGGATCTGACTGGACGGGATATCGCCAGACGAAAAAAGTACGGTACTCGACGGGAGCGGGGGTAAAAACGATTTTACACGGTATATGTACTGTATACGGCAAGCACATTGATTCTTATTATGTAACTATTGCGATGGAGTTTTGATCATACACGAACACAACTGAATCCCATAGATGGCATCGTCGACACGTGTTTATTTATCGTGCCGCGAGTGTTTCATGTTGTATGGACGGCGTGTCGCACCGGGGAGGGGCATTTGCATCGGGACCTGGTATAAGTACCCCATGGGGGACGTGGATTAAAAGTACCTCAAAGAGGTACTTTTAAACGTGCACGTACCCCAAACAAACCATAGGGTTTCTACAGTACTCGTACGTAGTGCATTTCGTTTGTGCCGGCAAGACCACGTCCGTTCCCGTCCCAGCTTCCACTCGCCAGCACCGCAGAGCAAGCCAGACGGAAAACACCCCCAGCCAAGCAAGCAGCAGCCAGAAGCACACGCACAGCTCTCCATCGGCGGGCACTGCAGGCAACCAGAGCGGTAAAGAGAGAGAGGCTTCAGAGCTTCGAGCCAGCAAGCCCGGTAGGGAAGTCTTCTGCTGTAGCAAGCGCCAAGCTACCCCAATAGCAATAGAAGGTCAGCAGTCCTAGTCTACGTGCTGATGCTGTTGTAATACCTCGACGAGACAGCTTGTTCCGGGTTATGTCCTCGCAAAACAGAGCAGACACAACCAACGTATTGCGCCGGGCTGGCCGCTCTAATTTTGTTTTTTTGAATTTGAAATATTTCAAGGGTTTTACGTACGTACAAAACTCACATTCTCTCATCCTTCCGAGAATACTCTGCTTCGCGGGCGGCCAGAGAAGATACAACCAACTTGTTTGTTACAGTGCTTTTTTTTTATAATTTGCATTCTGAAATATGTAAAAGGACTCCGCTTCGCGGGCGGCCAACGCCGCGCGCTGCGCTCGCCAAAGAAAGTTAATAGGGGACACGTCAAACGGAATTGCGAAGGAGGTACATACTGGTGCGAATCTGGCGACTTAAAAATGACAATAGCTCCATCATGCAACATTGTGCAGCTGCTGTTGTTGTGTCTCGCACCTGCAGCAGTAGGCGCGAGCACACAAGGAACATTGATGCCCATGGCATCGGCCTTACATCGTTTATTTGTTTTTTTCACAACCCCGCTTGGATGCCCGAGGTGGAAGTTGTATTCCGGGTAGATAATGTAGGGGCCTGATCAGGCGTATCTCGACACGTGATATTTGACACGAATGGTGTTTTGCGTTGTGCATGAATCCTTACACACTTGACGTGTTGATTCGAGGTAGTGTCGGCATTCACGATTCATAGCAACAATACCACGAACGGTGTTTTTCGTGGGTCAAGAACTTCCGGTGCTTCGTCTGAACGACAGGAACAAGACGAGGACAGCATCATGGCTGGACTTAAGAAGAACAGTTCAACTGGGAAGAAAAACAGCAAGCGAAGGCATCAACGCAGGGACAACAAGACAAAGCTGAGCGAGACGGGCAGGGTGAGAAGAAGTCCGTCGATTTTTCTCGTAGCAACTCGCAGGAAGGTACAGAATAGCGCCAAGCATCGGCACACCGGGCGTTGCGATGTAAACCTCGGTTAAAGGTTGGTTGCCGTTCCGTACTACCGTCGGGGCCTGCATCCGCCGGGGCAATTGTTGGAGCCAACATGCCGCATTTTTCGCCCAATGCGGACCTCCCTTTAAGATTTGTACCGTCCTTCCCACGCCCTCCATTGCTGTGGCAAGGTGATGTACCACACGACCGTGGCGAAAAAAAAACGGAGGAGCTGGAAGGCATGCTCAACTAACTCATCTATCCGCTAAACACTCGAGGTGGAGCCTCCAACCAGACAGCTATCTCCAAGCGTCAGCTCTCTAACTTCTGCACGGAGGAATGCACGGTACTGAAAGTGTTTGGCTGCCCCGTGGGCGAGCTTCCGATCGTGCCGGACCATGTGGAGGAAGGGGCAGGTCGCGTCTATTTTTTTGGGGTTGTGGCCCCTTTGTTTTGTGCTAGTGCGCTCTCTTGATATACTAGACCGACTGTGCGGCCGGCCAACGAGTTGGTGCTTGACCGAAGAGTCCCGTTTCGCGTTTCGCATCTGTAGGTTTTAGGTTGCCGGTGCGTTCGCAACGCGTTTGGCCAAGCAGAGTTTAGGTCAGAGGATATTTCAACCCCCATCGTCCTATTGAAGCCATGTCGGAATATACACCATAAAGCACGTACCAGGAAAGTCGTTTTTGCCGACGTTCACGAATTCGTATCCGTAACGAATGCGCACCCGTACGGCCTGTTGGTCCCCGTGTTTCCGGTGTCATTCCCCAGGCCCGGCAGTTGTTTGACGGTAGTGCCACACAGGTGCTGCCTTTGGAGTTGCGTCAGGTGTGTCGCGCCTTCTACGTAGAAGGCGACGGAAACTGCGTGTGGCGTTCTATTTCTCACGGCCTATGGGGCACCGATTACTTCTGGCCCCAAGTGAAGCTCGTGGTGCTTGCGAAGGCCGCGAAGAACGCCGAGCAACTGGTGGGAGAGAATCGTCACCTGCACCACTCCTGCCTATACTACAGTAACGCTGTTCTCGCGAAGTACCAAGTAGCCAACGACTGTAAGCAGGACGACTACGAAATGATGCTACTGTCCGACATTCTTCCCATGTGCCCGGACGGGGCGTGGGGTAGCCCTAACGTGTTGTAGTGTATTCCCTCCCACCGTGAAGGTTATTATTACGGACGCCGACGCTGCCATGACAAGCGCGGTTGCGGAGCATCGTCCAAACACAGTGCACTTGCATTGCCTTTGGCACTTGATGAAAAATGTCAAGAAAAAGTGCCAAGGAGCGCTCGGGCAAAGCACTTCACACCTACAGGGCTTGATATATGCTTGCGCATATGCTATGTCGGAGAATGTGAGTGGCACGGTCCAAAGTGCTAGGACCGGCGACCACGGTTCGCTGCGGTTTTGCGCCGCGTTAGTTGCGCGTGTTTTTTTTTAATGGAGTGCCCAATACCTGGTGCATATAACCTTACCAGTGTTTTCCGTGGATTTTTGTCGCCGTGTCGCTCGTCCACGGGTTGCAGGCCTTTGACGGGGTGTGGGCGAAAGTAATGGAAATGGTCAAGGACTCGGCGTGTCAAGCGTACCTCAGCAGCTACCTATTCGGGTGAGTCCAACGGTCAGACGGGTACAAGCATGGTTTTCGGTTTCTGCTCAGAGACAAAAGCATAATGCCTTGCTAGACAGAACGATAAAATTATCTCATGGTTCAATCGTTGTATTTACAGGCAACGGAAGCACTGGGCCCGCTGCTACCACCCGACCGCTATCACCCTGAGCATGACAGCATCATCGACGGTGGAGGGAATCTTCGGTGTGCTAGAAACACGCCACGTCATCAACAGGAAATCCACCCTGAACTGGGTGAAGGAGGAGCTGGCCAGACGAACAAGGGCCTTTGCTGTGGAATCCCTCGCGTGAGTTTGAATCAAGGGTATTGCGGCGAGGGTGGTCGGCGCCAATGTTTCATGTCTAACCCTCCACATCATCCATCACATGCTTTCTATTTCACGATCTGGTGTCTTTTCGTTTTAGAGCGATCCGGAAATATACGGCCAGTTAGTTGACTTGAGTTCAGCCGCTCATGTTGCTTTTCATTCGTGGTACACGTAATCAACGGTGGGCAAAAAGACGGCAGGAAACATCGATTGAGGAGAGAAGTCTATTATCCTTGACGAACAGTAAATTGGTCCTCAAGAAGTTGGTTAGATTGCGGTATATTGCTGACCTTGACACTAGGCCCAGTTACGGGGGGTATACGTCGAGATGTCAAGTCTTACACCATCTTTGGGTGCTGCATGCTCACCTGAACGGCCCTCGACTGCCCAGTCCACAATAACCGAAACGACCGCAAAGACGTGCCGCCAAGGTCCCCGCCGTCAGCATCAAGGACCTGGAGGACAGAGTGCTCAAGTCTTTCGAGCCTATGCTGCAGGAACTCGGAAGAGTCAAGGTCAGCCACCACGCGCATAAGGTGAGAGGGAACAACGGTATAACGTGCCGGTATTCCTTCCTTGACAGTGATGGTGCAGAGAATCTCCTTCAGTATATTCTCATCCTGAAATAGGTTTATAACCGTGAGCAGATTGCACCTCTCTCCCTTGGGCCCAGTTTGAAATGTAGTTATAGCACTATTAATACCTGCTAGACCACTCAGTCAGCGCTGACTAAGTACTGACTGAGTGGTCTAGAAGGTAGTGCTATATAACCAAACACTGTCGATCGCCCCAACAGTTTGAGTAACCATCAAGGCTCGGTTTCATCTACCCTTGTGCAGAAAATGCTGGCGGAACTACGGACGAGCACCCTGTATGATACAGACGTCTTGGCAGAGGGCAATGGTGCTAACGACTTTCTGAGGAAGTTAGCAGAGCACAGCAGTGACCACCACGATGTATGTCGCGAGGTGCCGGAGGAAGGGTTCGATGAGGACTATGATCCATTGGGCCCCAAGTTTGGGGCGACATCTTTGCCCGCGTTTCACCAACTTGTTGAGCACGTGCAGCTAAGTGCTGTCGTGAAAGTAGTGTTCCGGTACCATACGAAAGCGCGCACATCGTTGTTGTCGGGCCTGACGGTTTTCAGCTATGCACTTGCTTGGCAGGTGCTGCGTTGTGGCTTGCCATGCAGGCACGTATTAGTCGCACTCTTCACCCGGCTGCAATCCGCCGTAGAGTTCAATGGCGATTGTATCCACCCTTGTTGGCGATCGTTTGGTGACGAGTGGAGTATCCACAGGGCGGACCATAGCGTGTTCGACGGGCATGAACGACGGACGTACGATGGTGGTTTCACTGATGATTTTGGGGCGATAGACATGCAGGATGACAACCATGTCAAGCGCAGCGCCCTCGGTGCGGTCATCAAAGGGGAGCTGAGCGTTAATATGATGGAGACATGCGTTGCCGCGGTCAGGAGTGTTATCGACCACTTCGACCAAAACCGCCCGAAATACTACAATGCGGGGATGGAAGTAGCGGCGAGGTTCGCGCGGGATGCGCAAGCTTTTGTGCGGGGTCTTCTCCCCTCTCGCGATCCAGACAACATCTCGGGCATACTCAATCCGCCCGATTCGTCGGTTAGAAGTAAGAAGGAGAGTCGGCATCTAGACTGCACGGAGCTACACTCGTCCAGGAAGAGACCCAAAGCCACGTAGGTGGCCAGCCAAGAGAGAGAAGACCGAGTGAGAGGAGCGTAGGATTCGACATGAGTCGACACAGGAAGGAGGTGCTAAACCTTTTTCGCGATAGAAATACAACATGTGCACGGTAGCGCGCACGGGGGGCGGGGGGTGTGTGTCGGGGGGAGGGAGAGAAAAGCTTGCTATGTGACCCCGGATCTCAGTCACGACTAAGACTGGGCGAGAAAAAGAAATGAGATGGAAAAAGAAAGAGAAAAAAATAGTTCATGTTGGGCGCAGCGTACGTCATTTAGGGTCATGGTGTCCCCTAAGGTCTAGTAGGTAAACCGCGTAATGACCAAGGACGATTTCGGAGGTTCAAGCCCCGCCAAACTGCATGCTCGCCTATACTCGTAGGGGCTTTTTCTTGTGCATAGAGTTGACTTGCGGAAAGCGCGAGAGCGTCAGTTAGCGACATTCGATGGAAATCGACCACCAGTCGGGAATGCTGAACCCTCTACGCCATAAAAATGAAGGCACGTACCGGGGGGGGAGTACGGACGGCTTGTCCTGAAGCTGCAAAATAAAAGTGAGGTTAACAAAGAAAATTGTCCCGTCGAAAACGCGAGGTGAATGGAGCGCGAAGCATAGAAGATGCCGGTAGGCAGACATGGTGTTCCATGGATTAATTGAAGAATCCCCTGGCACGCAACAGCGTGTGCTTGGAGATATGGTCATTTCCAATGCGTGACCACTCGCCCGCGCTACGTACTATGTCGTCGGGGGGCATTGCGTTGCCTACCACCTTCTCGCCCTATGACGACCAAATTAATACGTCAGAACGTGTATACTACCTACATCGAGTACGAAGCAAGCAGCCATTTGTATCGTGCTGATATATACACCAATATCGATATTTAAGGTACGTCGAAAAGTGGAAATGGAGTGGCAAATTGTCGGAGGGCAGCCTGAATAACATATCGGAGGTAAAACTCCTTGCGCATGAAGTTGGGCCCATGAAGTTACGGTTTGACCATCCGACCATGTATTATATTTGCAGTGTATTGTGACGCCTTACTGCTGCTTGCTACTCGTGTTGTTGTTTATAGTTGTATTACAAAATTAAAAATACGACAGCTGTGAGATCTAGGATTTGAATCGAAACTCATCTTTGCAAGGTGCGTGGGATACTTCAATCGCACGTACTACCGTTTTTGAGGGGAACGAAATCTGACAGCTGTGGAACTCAGAGGATGTACAGATGCACGGTGTACTTCCTGAAGGTGTTGAGCAGTAGGCCGGCAGCGGTCCAGTCCGGTTCAGTCCGGGCCTGATGCTCGCGCTGCTCATTTAATGCACGTGCGGTGGGCGGTCGTTCGTGCACCATGGCGTCTGCTCTTCTTCTTTACGACAAAATTAGGGCTATTACCTATTACGGGGGTCCATAGTTAACGGGACAGAATTTTGTTAGTAAAAATAGGTAAATATATAGGTTTTTATGTATACCATAGGTCCTATTAACCATGTACCCCCGTAATAGTATATATATATTAATCATGTGTCAATCGCTAAAAACTCACGAAGAAACAGGAACCAAATCAATACATTCAACTCTTATTTATTTGTGTCTATCACCCGAATCATGAGGCCAGGACGGGTAGGAACCTATTATACTTGATAGCTCTTCTGCACGCATTTCCGCAAAAAAAAATGGTAAGGACAATCAGTAGCAGCAGTAGTAACATATCCAGGTAAAGGTTGTTTGTTCACCGGGAGTGGAGGGAGAGCTATGGGCTACAGATAGATACATAAACAATGTACTATTAATTGGCCATGATCTGGCTGATACGAGTACGAGTGAGAGTATCATACTCTAACGAACGCCGTCGAAGTACTATTAATATTACGGGGCAGTGGTAGTATAAGATACCAAATGACACGATAGTACTGCTGCGGCTGTATGTGACGTTATGTGGTGGTGCCGCGGCCTGCTGTACAGCAGTAGCGAACCGGATCAGATCAAAGCTTGGGATACGTCGATATTGAATGTATGTATAATGTGTAATTACAACAGTAGTACTACTGTACATAGGTCTTCCTTTGGGGTACTTGCAATTTTAAAAGTACCTCTTTGAAGTAATCCACGTACCCCATGGGGTACTTATACCAGGTCCCCATTTGTATCGTTTGTGATCGCGTTGAAAAATCCTTCATTGAAAAAAATATCAAGGAGAGGTTCGCCTCACACGCGACCCGTCCTGAGTAGCACTCGCTCGCCTCTTCGCACAACATATGGCGAACGTCTGGCTCGCTAGCTTTCCGCTGACCCAGCATTCAAGACCACATGCTAGATAGTAGATGGCGCTGATTCCCCCTAGCTCTAAAGCAAATAAAGCTGAACGATATTTTGCACTCCTTGGACTGTCTTGATCTCTCAGCTGAAAAAAGTAGTTTTATTTATGTAGATATAACGCACTTTTAATCACCAGAAATTAGTATAGAAAATACCTGAAAAATATACTTGGTAGCAAATGTTACAGGCAAGGTTTGTCATGAATGAGGGTCTTTCTTATCGGAGCTTTTTCGCTAGAATTTCCATTCGGAAACGAACGGAGGTGTGTATCAAGAAACGGAGGCGTTCCGTCACTATTCGTGAAATTCTCCAGAAGCTGAAAAATCAGGTTAGTTTACTTTCACGTATTTGGAAAGAAAAAAACCAGGAAAATCTGGGAGATTGAAAAATTGCGACAAACAAACATGGGAACTAGGGAAAAAATCGCTCCGATAAAAATGACCCAAAGTGCCTTGAAGTTGCGCACGCTTGCACGAAATCCCTTGAAATCCTGTTTCATCAGAAAAGACGAAATGAATCTGGCGGGACCACGAAACCACGGGACTGGTTGGACGGCATTTAGGATTTCCCAACATTCACGGGTTTGCACCGAACGGGACACGGATTCACGGATTTCACGGGGTTAACCGAAACTTCACAGTACTAATCTGCACGGAATCGGTATTTATTAGCTAAAATGAGCGATACAGGATCGGGATCGCGAACATTCCGACGGTTTCAGCTTAAACGGGAACGACATTTTCAAACGTCCACGGGATTAGGGGACTATCCCGTATCCCGTATGCCGTAAAATCTCTGGGAGGGGACGTTGTCAACGGGAAAACCCCCGAGGAAAAGCCCGGGAAAAACCGGTCGTGGCGTGTATTTGTGCTTGGTGTGATTATTTTTTGGCTCTAACGGAAAAGCAGCTGCACATGATTTTGAATGCGTGTTTGCCATTTTTTATTTTGGTTATTGGTTTTTTGTCCTCGGGCGGATTGGTCAAAGCGACGCTGGACCTCAACATACTTTGGCGTTGAAAATTCGTGACGTTTTTTTAACCCGTCGCTCCCGTTTCAACAGCTACACGAAAAACTGAGCCCATCTTGACGCGGGGTAGTGCAGACGAACTGCATTCTGTGTTTCTGGTGCCACGTGACTATACCGCTGCTGCTGTGATCATACCTGATGCCTGGTACTACACGACCGCCGTACGTACTCGTTTTTGATAGCAGGTACATTTGTTTGTTGGTATCATACTGCTGTAAATATACAGCAGCACCACGTTCGTCGGTGCAGTAGTCCCACCCCTGCCAGAAATATAGTTACGCGTAAGGTTTAGAACCAGAATCCAACATTATCGTCTGTTAACACGGTGGTATTTGCCGAAAAAAACAAAACGAAAACCTTGAGATATTGTCATTCAACGTATAAAATGACGTTATACTTTACGAGTATTAACATTAATGGTGTCATATTCCGATGACGAGATTGTGTCCTCATGTTTTTCTTGCCAGAGGTAGATACCTATACCTATACCAGGGGTACTACTATACACGAGCAACTAGCCTGATGTGCCGTAGCAGCTACAGCATCGAGGGAGCTCGTGCCGCTCCTCTACTATCTCTTGCTCGTGTTGTTGTTGCTGCTTGGTTCGGTGTGCGTCGGCTCTAGTGTGGGAGCTTGCGTGTGTGTTCGTGTGTTGTTCACATTAAACCGTTCTTTCTACCGGTCGACATCCAGCACAACCAGTGTCCGTGCCGATTCTTCAATCCCAGAAGAGATACAAGTTCCGTGGTCCCAAAGCCACGCCACAGAGATACTGTGTTAATACATGGTTTGTGACCAGCAAGCACAGGGCAGACAATGCAATGCCATGCCATCATCCTGGATATGACAGGCACGACATACATATTCCATGAAAGAAAGAAAACGATAGAGCACAAAGAGGAACGACATGTATGACGCCACCCGAGGAACTAAAGCTTTTGCAAGGATTGAGCTGTGTTGAGACCCGAAGGTACATAAAAGTTGACGGGTGAGCAACAGCGAAGAGCTCACGCGAGAGCGAAAACGCGTGCAACCCAAGCGGCGCTGCAGGTTGAGGCCGAGCATAGGCTACGTAACTCACGCTCTCGCGCTTTGTGCTAATCATTTTTTCATGCAAGAAAAAGTCTTGACGTATTTATCCGAGCATGCATTCGGTGAGAGACTCCCGGACCCACGAAAGTGGTCTTGATAAGCACGTGGACCACCTACCAATCCACAGGGGACCACATGCATGACGTCACCCGGAGGGGGAGGCATCATCGGGAGGGCACCGCACCCATCTCGCACTTCTGCTGCTGCTGTTTCTGTGCCGTGTCTTTTATCAGCCACCTACTGCTGTGTATATGTATCTACATACTCGTACCAGGTATATATTTCGTCTTCATCATACTCGTACGTATTCTACATTTTTATTTTTATTTTCATCACTTACTTTTACTTTCCAGCCCACTCGTGGGAGGTTTTACCCTCGACTATCTTCTGGACAAGCCGTGGTCACAGGTGTCGTCCCTTTCCCCCACCGGTACGTGCCTTTATTTCTTGTCGCGCATAGGGTTCAGCATTCCCACTGCTCGTCGATTTTTATCGAATGTAGCTAACTCACGCTCTCGCGTTTTCCGCTTATCAATGCAAGAAAAAGTCCCTACGAGCATGCACTCGGTGATGAGATTTGAACCCACGAAATTGATCTTGATAGGCACGCGGACCACCTACCAAGCCACCGGGTACATCACTCGTATTATCATAAAAATACTATTTAAGTACGTGTACTTCATACACATACTACTTGGATGTGTTCGCTTTTTGTCGATTTGTCACCACTGGATGCAGGAAGGTGGCTCATGGGCCCTTCGTTTAGGGTTCTTGGAACGGTGGAATTTTTAACTTCTCATTGCGATTAGATGAATATTTGAAGTCAGTTTGTTCTCACAACAACCAGGGACACAGAAGCCAGCAGGCGTATATCCGCAGATCCGCCTGCACACCGGCAAAGTTTTCAAGTTTTCAAGTTTTTGAACCTGCCAGCAAAAAAAAGGCACGATATTTTCAGCGGAAACCCGCACAACATTTGAAAATCGCCACGAAGAGCAAAGAGCGCGAAGCGAACGAACACACACGCTCACACTACGTTAGAGGCAGAAGAAGTTCGCACAAGCTCGCAGTGCGGGCTGCTCTACGGCGGTGGCGGTTTGTGCCAGTGTTATTACTTCCTCGTTGATGGTACACAGACGTACTCTCGCTCGCAGCTCTCACACTCTCGATAGAGCCGCCGCACGCAGCACCACAAAGGCAGCGGCAGCACGAGCAGGGGATAGAGGAGGGGCACGAGCCCCCTCGCTGTTGTAGCTTCTACCGCACAGCAGGCTAATTGCCTGGTACAAAACTCATGGTTACAAGCTTCGTTGACGCCACATTTGCTATAGCTGATGGAGTATGCAGGGTAGACAATACAGCAGTGCCAAGTCGTCGAAGTGAATACGACCGGCCTGGCATGCACATTCTATGGATTTTTTTTTTTTTTTTTTTTTTTTTTTTTTTTTTTTTTTATCCATCACTTTTACTTCCCAGCCCACTCGTAGGAGGTTTTACCCCTCGACGATCTTCTGGACAAGCCGTGGTCACAGGTGTCGTCCCTTCTCCCCCCCGGTACGTGCCTTTATTTGTTGTCGCGCAATGGGTTCAGCATTCCCACTGCTCGTCGATTTTCATCGAATGTAGCCAACTCACGCTTTCGCGCTTTCCGCTTATCAATTTTTTATGCAAGAAAAAGTCCCAATGAGCATGCACTCGGTGGGGCTTGAACCCACGAAATTGATCTTGACAGGCACGCGGACCACCTACCAAGCCACCGGGGAATACAGAACACGAAATAAACCAAAAAGACAAATAAATGCTGGCAACTGACGCAGCCAGGCCCAGCAGTATCTCTGCTGCTGCTGTGGCGATAGTTTTGTGGCCACATAACTCGGATATCTGTACAGGATTGAAGAATCGGCACTGGTTGTGCTAGATGTGGACGGATAGAAAGAACGTTAGGGTGTACAATAATACATACACACGCGTTATTATTATTAGTGGTTGGTTAATCGCAGGGGTCCTGGGGTGTTCGATTTACTTGATTTCAGTCCGTACCTGTTTTCGATCCAAAATGGAACACCAGGTCTGCGATTCGTTTCATTGTAAACCCCAGAACCAGGACTCGACCATAGTATATCTACGTGCAGCTGCAACCATACCAAAAACTGTGCAGGGTGCGGGTCTTGTTGGTCAAGGCACGTCTGTCGGCCGCCCAGGGTTTTTTAGCAAAACGCCACATCAACACACGGCGGAGCCGCGTGACTGCCCTTGCCGCCCTCGAGAACCCCAACGGGCTGGGGTTAGAGTTAGGGTTAGGGTGCCACGCCTGCGGTTGGGTTGGTCTGGGTCAACGTGCGATGTTGACATCGACGACACAACTCCTGCACAAAGTTTTGTGCAGGGTGCAGCTGCACATAGCGCAAGCCCCAGACGAGGTGTTACTATCTGCGCCTGACGAACGTTTATCTGTTGTAGAGTGCTCTCGGGCTTCTGGAACCCCAACCCCGACATTATTATTGTCTAAAGAAACCTGGTGCTGGGTCGATTCTGGACATTTATTTGTAGGTGGGTGTACTATTAATAATAATGGACATTTATTTGTAGGATCACGTTTTGAGCTGATCATGTGTAGCGACCGTTGTGCCATGATGGCCAAGTCGTAGGTAGTATGTTTCTCGAAGCGTTCAAGAACCACTGCATTTCCCGCAGAACAACGATGATCAAGCTGATCCTGCAGCTCTTTCTGACCTCTCCCACCTGGCCGGACCTGACCTGTAACTCGAGCAACAACAACATCGGAAGTCGTACGTACCGCAAACAGACACGACGTACGTAATCGTGCAGCAAGTAATACATAAATTCCGTCTTACGGTCTCACCGGCTTTGTCCTGGTCATCAACAACCCCCAGGTACTCCACCATAAACCCCGCGTATGAGAAGACACTCATCTGGACGACCAGGGTGCTGACCAGGCTCGCCAGGATAGCCGCCATTGGCAAAACCGGAAACGGCGCCATGATACGCCTCCACTTGTGGAGTGAACCCACTTGTGGAGCGAACGTGTCGACAAACGACGATTTGGCTGATGTTGATGTGTAGGTGTGTGGGTGCAAGTCAAAGATGGGGAGTGACCGCATTTGTCTTATTTTGGACCAGGCGGCGACGAGACGGCGTGACTGCAAAGTGTTGACTATTAATAGTAGTACACCTACTTGGCGTATGTGGCGTATTACGCAGCTTGAAAGTAGAGCATCAACAATTTTATCACTCGAACTCACAGCCGACGTACGTATTTCGTACCAGGTATTATATAAAACTGCTGTTAGTTTTGGTGGTGAACAATCACGTATCAATACGGAATGTCAATTGCTGACGTCATGGTTGTTGTTGTTTTTGTTGTTGTTTTCTTCACATTAAACCGTTCTTTCTACCCGTCGACATCCAGCACAACCAGTGTCCGTGCCGAATCTTCAATCCTAGAGAGATACAACAAGTTATGTGGTCACAAAGCTACGCCACAGAGATACTGTACTAGCTCGTTCTTTTCAAGTGTCTGCCACGTCCCCTACGTGGTGGTACGATGGTTTGTTGCTATACTGAAGTATATACATATACCAGGTATATTTTAGTTCCTTTTTTTTGTTTTTTTTTCTCTTTCGAATTGTCTTTGTTTTTGTTTTTGTTTTTTCTCTTTTGGTTTCGTTTTTGTTTCTCTAAGTCATGGAATGTGTATGTCGTGCCTGTCGTACGCAGTATGATGACATGGCATTGCATTACATACGTGGCAACGTAGTATCTCTGTGGCGTAGCTTTGTGACCACAGAACTTGTATCTCTCTAGGTTTGAAGAATCGGCACGGACACTGGTTGTGCTGGATGTCGACGCGTAGAAAGAACGGTTTAATGTGAAGAAAACAACAACAACAGTACGTTGCCACGTATGCAACGCAATGCCATGTCATCATTCCATGACGTAGAGAAACAATAACGAAACAAAGAGAAAAATAAAAAAAACAAAGACAATTCAAAAGAGAAAAGAAAATAAAAAAAGAAACAAAAATATACCTGGTATATGTATATACGACGTACTTCAGTATAGCAACAAATCATCGTACCCCCCCGCAGGGGATCTGGCAGACACTTGAAAAGAAGGAGCTAGAAAAAAAAAAAAAAAAAAAAAAGGAAAAAGAAGAAAACACCACTAGTCGTGAGGTATGTACATTGTTGTCTTTTTTCGCGACATGCCGTGGAATGCCGTGGCACCACCTGCGGCAAAACCTTCCACAGCATACCACGGAACCTTCCACGGACTTCCACGGCATACCATGGGACCCTAACCCTAACCCTAACCCTAACCTTAACCCTAACCGTAACCCTAACCCCAACCCCAACATTAACCTGGGTGCCGTGGACGTTGGGGTGTAGTGGGGGTTGCCATGACATGCCGTGGGGTTGCCATGGAGTGCCGTGGCGGTAGCCGCGGGGGTTGCCTTGGTACTACCCATGGCATGTCATGGCCACCCCCACGGCGTGCCATGGAACCTTATGCCACACCATGGGATGCCGTGGTAAGGCCATGGTATGCCATGGGCGGTACCATGGCAATGCCACGGCATGCCCACGACAAGGTCAAATAGTGTAGAACACTGAGTTTCCCTTCTGCTCCTCTTCCCCCCCCTCTCCGCATTCCCTTGGTCGGGTTTTCTGCTACTCCTCTTGTTGCCCCTCCTCCCCCCATTCCCTTGGACACCACCCACGGCGGATGCGTGGCGCTGCCTGCTCAGCTCAGCCTCGTGCCACCTCACCATAAACCGTTCGGCTGCTTCCAGGATCCCCCGGTACCACTTCCCCGCTTTTTTTGCACTGCTGGGCCACAGTGCGGTCTCAACTCCAAACACCAAGGGAGCAAGTTCCGTTGACCCTTCGGTGGCTCGGAACTCCCTAAGGCGCAGCTATGCCAAGTCTTAACCTGTCCGCCAGGTCTCGGGTTCTCCCCACCAACAATCATCCCGAACATCACCCGGCTTGGTAACCGATCCTTGCTTTGCCGTGCCACCCCCCCCGCGAAGAAGAGACGCCGTTTGCGGATGGTCGTTTCGATACTCTCGCAACGTGTCATCTTAAGGGCCTTCGCGTACGAGAGGGTGTACATACTGTTTGTAGTTCTGTTACCTGTGACCTGCTGATGATGTTGTGGTGTGCTCCAGTATACTCACTCACTCGGAGTACCAAGTACATCTTCGTTCGCCGAGTACTGAGGATAGTCCAGATACATATACACATATACACTGCTCGTCCCCGGTGGCTTGGTAGGTGGCCCGCGTGCCTACCAAGATCAATTTCGTGGGTTCATATCTCACCGAGCGCATGCTCGTAGGGACTTTTTCTTGAATGAAAAGATTAACCCTTTTAGTACCGCAGTCCCGTTTTGGGGACAAACCACTTGGAATTAGACTGGTTTGTCCCCAAATCGGAACTGCGGTACTAAAGGGGTTAAGCGGGAAGCGCGAGAGCGTGAGTTAGCTACATTCGATAAAAATCGACGAGCAGTGGGAATGTTGAGCCCTATGCGCGACAAAAAATAAAGGCACGTACCGGGGGGGAGAAGGGACGACACCTGTGACCACGGCTTGTCCAGAAGATCATCGAGGAGGGTAAAACCTCCTACGAGTGGGCTGGAAAGTAAAAGTGATGAAGAAGAAGAATATAGTTTAATGATCCACATTGTATTCCAAGTGGAGTTAGTAGACTATAGGACAAAGTAAGGATAACAAATCGAATCAATTTCCGAAACTACCAGCGCACTCAAGTTGCAGAGGTTTAAAATATCTTGGTGCGCGAATTTTCCATTATTAGCGACATCTATCTACTATTCAAATAATTGATATAGATATACAATGTCTTCCGCAAAGAAGTGTGAGAGCATATTGTCTCCACAACATGATGCCGTCGGTTCACACTATTACCACATACATGTGTATACATATACAAAACATGATGACATATATATACCTGGTACACATTTGGGAAACTTGTGTTCCAAAGGCAAAATCTCAATTGATATTCATCGGAAAGGCAATTTTCGATTAGAAAAAATCGGGTACGTACGCGATTGTGTATAACTGCAGTAACCATCGCCATCCACACTCCGGTGGCTTGGTAGGTGGTCCGCGTGCCTGTCAAGATCAATTTCGTGGGTTCAAGTCTCATGGAGTGCAAGCTCGTAGGGACTTTTTCTTGGTTAAAAAAATGATAAGCGGAAAGCGCGAAAGCGTGAGTTGGCTACTGTTGATTGATCCCTAAAGGTATAGGCGCAGCTGGCACGGGAACGCGTGGTTGACTCCAGACAGTACAACACGGAACTCCTCTCATATTATATCCGAGCTGTCGAGTGACAGCACATGCATCGTATGCAGGTTATCATCAAACAGGACGCGGGAATAAACCTCCCGTTTATCCCCCCGAATATCCGACTAAATATCCCTCTCCTATAATCCCATATCAATGTATGGAACGCCCTAATATTAGATGTAACGTCTCCGTCGTGTTTCTGAGCACCATCAACATCCCCCCTGCTCAATATACACGACCATATTTCAATATCCCCCCAGCTCTGTACACTACAATATACGACTCCGCTGGGTGGAAATATCTCAATATTATGACCAACTCATTCATATGAAATTCAGAAATATAATTTCACTCAGAACCAAAATCAAACTCTCAATTTCCAAAATACTATCCGAACCCTCCGACTCAGAAAACATTTACTATGGTCTGCACACGCCCCCAGGCGCTTCATAGTCTCTCTTCAACCTTATCCAAAACCTCTCCCTCTATTTCACGAGGAATTAATGCAAATCATATAAAATAAAACCGTACGAGTAGTCATACTCATCAAAATAAAAATTAAGCCAAGAAAATAAATGCCAGAGATCGCAAGGAACCCCGTTCCCCCGGACAAGAGTCTCCCCTTGTCCCCTACTCCCGCCATAGAAACACAGATCGCGAGGGTAATGCGAGATAGCATACATTCCTTCACTAGAATTTTGTTTGACGTTGAGACTACTCGAAAACACCAAAAACTCTCGAAATCCATAGCAACGAAATGGTATCATCCTCGGAATTAGCCAGGGAAAAAAAAAAAAACGGCAGCACCTTCGGATTTATACGTAGTTCAGACAAATCCTTCACTCAAAAATAACATAAAAAAACCTTCCACCTCGGAAAAACCGCGTCAAACATTCATCAGAAAATCACGGTGGTAACGAAACATCGTGTTGTTGAGCGGCTTTGTCAAGAAGTCTGCATGCTGTTTCTCCGACTCTACATGGATAATAGCCAATTCCCCCTTAAAAATAAGCTCCCGCAAAAAGTGGTGTCGTACGTCGATGTGCTTCGAATTCGACGTGCACGCTGGAATTTGTGCCAGGTGCCTTGCCCCCTCGTTATCCTCGAAAACCGTAATGCACCTCTCCCCAACTCCGGAAAAATAAAACTCCATACATAGCGCATGAATATTGCCGCCTTGATTGTGTCTGCCAGTGCTACATATTCGGCCTCAGTGGTTGAGAGTGTGACGTATTGCTGCGTCCTAGAAAACCAGCACACATGATAGCCCCACCGGAAACTGACCTCCTGTCAGTGGCCTTGTTGGCATAGTCTGCATCTGCAAACGCTACCAGCTTAAGCCCGCTACCCTTCCGGAACGTAAGGCCGAAATCACTCGTAGAAAATACATACTCTAAAATACCGACTGCTGTCCTCCAGTGTACTTCCCTCGGCCTATTCGCGTACCTCGCTATCGCCCTCACCGCGTTCGCAATATCCGGTCGTGTTTGGTTCGCAAGCCACATCAAGCACCCCACCAACTCGGGGAAAGGCCAATCACCCACGGGTTCATTCTCGTCAAACTCCTCGAGCTTCACACCAGTCGAAAGCGGGTTATTCCTCCCAGAACTAACACCAAACCTCGCTGCGGTATTTTCAGCGAACGCCTGCTGCGAAATCGTTAAAGTACCAGCATCCCAATCCCTCGAAAAAAAACAACCAGCATACCACCGTAACTCGCCCAGATTGATGATCGGAACAAGGTTGTTCAGGTCTTCACAGAACTGATCGCATCTAGCCTTGAGTCCTACAGCAAAAATATCATCCACATGAACTACCGTTACAATGGAGACAGGGCCCGACTCGCCCAACCTCATGACACACGCGTCAGCGGGGCTCTGCTCAAATCCTAGACCCTCCATGTGAGTGAGAAGGTGGTTGTGCCACGACCGCGACGCTTGCTTCAAGCCGTAGAGAGTGCGATTCAACCTGATTACCTTACCAGACACTTCGCCGCAGCCGGGGGGTAGTCGCATGAATACGTCCTCATCCAAACTCGACTGCACGAAGGCCTGCTCAGCATCAAAATGACACAACTCCAAACCCAACTCGCACGCAATAGCTCCCAACAAACGTAAACAAGACGCTGCAGGCGTCGGAGCAAAAGTCTCAAAGAAATCAATACCCTCACGCTGTTTGAAACCTCGTCCCACCAGCCTTGCTTTCGCCCGCACCACATCACCATGCTCGTTGGACTTCCAGGCGAACACCCACTTCGCCGAGATGACGTTGAGCCCCTCTGGTTGCTACGTCGCTCCAAACGTCCCCGCGTCCGCCAGCCCATGGTGCTCCTTGTCCATCGCCTGTCTCCAGATGGCCGAATACTCGTCCGCACACGCTTCAGTATACGAGTTCGGCGTCGAAAGCTCGCTCGCCGGGCGTGTGGGAAGTGGAGGATTCTCGCGCGGTGGGGCTTGGTGGAAAAGTACGTGGCCTATACCTTCCCGTGCTGCCATCAACGGCAGCAGCCCATGCCCTATAGCCTCGCGGTTCTGCGCAGTCTCCCCTCTCGTCCGCCCCCTTTGCACATCTCCACCTTCTGGGAGTCACCCAGCTTCCCCCGTGGCCCATCACCCTGCACACCGCCACCACCCTCCTGGTGTCGTGCGGTCTCCCCCCTAGTCCGCCCTCTCTGCACAGCGCCACCGCCCTCCTGGTGTCGTGGAGTCTCCCCCCTTGTCCGCCCCCTCAGCACATCGCCATCCTCCGGGTCTGGGATATAAGAACCCAGTGCCCGGGCAGCACGCTGCGAAAACTGTGGCTGCGGTGACTGCTGCGGCGGCGACGGCGATGATAACGGCGGCGGCGGCGGCAGTGGCTGTGACGGCGGCGGTGACGATGATGGCGGCAGCGACGGCGACGGTGACGGCGATGGCGGCGGCGACGGCGACGGCGGCGGCGGCGGCGGCGGCGGCGGCAGCGGCGGTGATGACGGCGGTTGCGGCGGCAGCAGTGGAGATGGGGACGGTGGCTCGGGCCATACGTCGGGGCCAGAGGCTCCGGCGCACCCGGCGGCGGTGGTGACGGCGACGGCGGCGGCGGGGAGCTCTCCTCCTCCGAAAGTAGTAACCCCACAAACGGTTTCCTCGGGTGTTCCCAAGTGACGTCACGGGAGAACGACCTTCGGCCAGACATCAGCAGGAACTTGCTGCAGTCAGCTGCGTGGTGGTTGCCGCCGTTGAGGTATAAGCAAGCCTCCGCCTTCGGCTCGGTCTTCAGGGCCCTCCTGACGTGGTGGAAGCCCGGCTTCAGAAACGGGAGCAGACGCGTAAATGGTGATCTCCCGTAGAATTTTGCGGTACGGTGAGTGCATTTCCGGCTTGTCCCTTACCCTCGCCGTCATGTTGACCACATCGCTCGCGTACACGCATGACTCAGCCCAGAGGGACTGCGTCGCCGGCATCCTTGCATTGCCGAACAGGCGGGTGGCCTCCAGGCCGGACGCCATTGCAAGCTCCAGCGTCATGGCGATCAGACGTAGGCTGTTGTCCCGACTGATCCACGAACAGACGCTCCAGAGGCCTGGTAGAACGGCACTCGGTCGTCCACGGCACCGCCATTCTCCTCCCTTTCGCCTCAGAACACCCAGCACACGGAACCAACTCCCCAAAAACCTTAATGCCCATCTGGCGTGCCGTCTCACGGAGAGTGTCAGCATGGCAGTGGGCAAGAGCAACGTGAAGGTCGTTAATATCGATCCTCTTCATTTTTCCAGGAGCCAAAACAGCGGCAGCAATCGGCGTCTCTACAATCCGCGTGGCGTCTACGTATGAACCCGCGTCCCTATGCACGAAAGACAGCTGTCCATTCAATGTGTGAGCTCCCTGAGCATCAAGTGTCACCGGGCATTTCGACATTACTGCATGAAGCGAAAATAAGTTGAAGCGAACACCGGGTACGTATGCTACGTCCATCAGCCTAACTTGAACATCACCCTGAGAGCTGTGCATCACAATTGGAATCTGGCCGAAGTACTCTATCTTCAGTGACCTCATGTCACAGACCACCAAACGGCTCTTACCAGGGGGAGGGGGGTTACAGTTTACCATACCAATAGGGTTACCAGTCACATGAAAGGTTGCTCCCGAATCCGCTACCCACTCTTCTCTCCCACTAACCCAAAACAAATCATTCGCCTTGCCTTGGTGCGCAAACTGCACGGTGAGGAGGGGCGGATCGAACGTAGGCGTAGGGTTGCCGTTGTTCGCTGGGCCAGGGGAGGGGGAAGTGCTGAAGGAGGGTTGTTGCGGCGAGGAAGCTCCGGCCGAGGTATACCCACCACTGCCGTAGGGCGTCTCCTGCAGCCAGCCACCTCCGTAGTATGGTTGTTGGGCGGGTTGAGGAAAAGCGGCACCCGGGAAAGCGACGTTCATTTGCGAGGGAGCTGCCTGGCATTCCGCGGCGTGGTGGCCCGGTCTGCCGCACCGGAAGCAGGGCCCCTTGCGCCTCCATGTGTTATTCGGTGGGGGACCCCAGCCTGCCGGAGTCGCTGCGGGCGGCGGGGGCATCGGCGGCAACGTCCCCGGTGGTGGATCGGTAGGTACCCAACCCATGGGGGGGACTACACCACCCGTACCGAAGGAGTCTGGGGCTGAGTCATCCCAATGGTACCTGCAGGCCACGGCATCCCAACGTCATTTGGGGCCGGTTATCCCCCCCGACGAAGCTCCTCCCCGGTTGCCACGTTGCTGATGGGGACGGTGCTGCTGCTGCTGTTGCTGGGGCTGCTGCTGCTGCCGTTGGTGCTGCTGCTGCTGCTGGGGCTGCTACTGCTGATACTCCTGCTGCTGCTGCTGCTGATACTGTCGCTGGAGCTGCTGCTGCTGCTGTTGCTGCTGCTGGGGCTGCTGCTGCTGCTGCTGATACTGCCGCTGCTGCTGCTGTTGCTGCTGTTGCCCATCCTTGAACCTCCCGCCTCTCCTATTCCTCCTTCCCCCTCCTGGACCCGCGCCTCCACCACCGGCAGGCTGCGCACCTCCGGCGTACAAGGCATGCTGATCTACCACTCCCTGCACGCCCAACGCCCTAGAAACCATCTCCTTCTCTACCTTGTCGTTTGCATACGCGCCACGGATGCTCTCATCGATCTTGGAACGGGGGATGGAAGGGCGGGAAATAATTGACTTGCTTTGAATAGTATACAAAGGTGAGAGGTTGGTAACAATGTGGTGGTTCACTTCCTCTGCACTCTTACCACATCCTAACATCGCCAGCTCATCTGCTGCTTTGTCCACCCTTCCTAGGAACAGCAAGGGGTTCTCGTCCTGAGCCATTCGGATGGTATGAAACTCCCTCCTCAATCTATGTGTTGCTGCTATCGTCTTAGGCATGTAATAGCCCTCCAACTCCTTCCAAGCACCACTCGGAGACATTGCCTTCTGCATTCTAAACTCTGCCATATCGTATCCTGTCATGGCCTCCATCATCAATCCATACACCAATCGCGCGTCCCTAATCTCCTGTGGGGAATGTCTGGAGGCTAATTCCTCCGGCGAAACCCTCATGTCGCCTACCATAACTGGGTTTGCTGTGCTACTGAGTACATTCAAGCACCCAAGCGATTATAGGTACGCCAAAAACTTGCTACGCCACATGCTAAAGTGGGCCTCTACATTATCGAACTTTGGGGGTCTCGACTGGGACAAACTTGGGCGATAGAAAGAAGGTAATGACATGCCTGATTGGGCCACCAGCCCAGGTGTCGGCACAGTCGACGCTGCTTGTTGTCTTCCAGCAGTTCCTTCTCCTCTCGTCCCCCCACCGGCCCTCCCTTCATTTCCTGCTCCGTGCGCGTCCCTCTCGGCGCGCAGTCTCTGTTCCTCCATCGTCCTTTCCAGGACATCAATTTTCTTCCTCATCTCTTCTATAGTCTTTTCACTCTCCACGCTGGCTTCTTGACTGGGCACATCCTCGAAACTAGGCATGCCGAAGCAGGTTCCCACCTCTCTAGGTTGGCCTTGGCGACGCTTGCCAATAGAAGATCGCCGGACTCACTAGTGTGTTGATTGATCTCTAAAGGTATAGGCGCAGCTGGCACGGGAACGCGTGGTTGACTCCAGACAGTACAACACGGAACTCCTCTTATATTATATCCGAGCTGTCGAGTGACAGCTCATGCATCGTATGCAGATTATTATCCAACATGACGCGAGAATAAACCTCCTGCTTATCCCCCCGAATACCCGACTAAATATCCCTCTCCTATAATCCTATATCAATATATGGAACTCCCTAATATTAGATGTAGCATCTCCGTCGTGTTTCTGAGCACAATCAATATGTACTGATTATTGGACCCGCTTAAAAAAAAAAACTACTACTATTGCCTCACGTACATCGTGGGATGAGTGCAAAATATCCCCGAGATGGGTATCGATGGACAGGTTGTACAACATATAATGGCCGTCAATGGCCATCGATAGACATCTCGTACGAGCTATTGTAGTAGCCGGCAATGGCCATCGATAAAAAATATTGCACAATCTTTTGTGGCCGGCGATGGCCGTCGATTGACCCTTCGCGTACTCTATTGTGGCCACCAATGGCTAGTGACAGACATATCGCACAATCTATCGTGCCATCGATCGACATCTCGCATATTCTATTTTGGCCTGCAATATCCATCGACAGACGAAGTTGAGATTCTATTGTGTTCGACAATAGCTATCGATCGACTACATCACCAGTCTACTGTCGCCGACAATATCTATCGATAGATACCTTCCACAATCTATTGTCGCACAAATAATATACATCGAATCGATAGATTCCTCCCCTCGTCTATTGTTGAAGCAATAGACTATAAAACTTATTGTTGGGTCCACTGGCGGCCTCAATACTGCGGGTGCTGAGGGTATCAGCAGTAGTGAAGGCCCAAATACGGCGAGTAGTACTGTGAGTGAACCAGTACAGAACCCCGAGTACAAGCAGTACCCGCAGCAGTGCAAACACATCCGTAGTGCTGGAGTACTCATTTCGTCGAGAGTTTTACACCCGTAGATATTGCGAGTACCCCACACTATTTATTTTTACTTGTCGTCTTTCATTCTTACGTTACTTGTCTGATGGGTTTGAGTCTCGTGCATACTCGTAGACGTTTTGGTCACATACTTACGAAGCTCGATGGCGTGAGTTAGCAACATGCGATGAAAATCGACGACCAGTGGGAATGCTCAACCCTGTATCTGAAGCGAGATATTGGAGGCACGTACTATTGACGGGGGAGACAAGGGACCGCACATGTGACGACGGCTCGTCCAGAACGTCGCTGAAGATAATACCTTCGGCGAGTCAAGCTGCGCTGGAAAGTAAACGTGATACATGGGAAAAAAGAAGAAAAAACACACCCACTGCATCAAAAGGACACTGAACAGGGCACGCAAACCTATCAGCAGGGACGGCGGGAAAAAAAAAAAAAACTCCACCTGGAACCATGGTATTAGGTACCAACAAGAAGAGCTCGTATTCTATCGTGCGTATGTACCACAGGTATCAGTGCTTTGTACTCACTACAGAATAACCATCAAAGGAAAATAATATCATATACTAGGTGTAATAATAGGAATCGGGAAGCGATGTGATGATCATCTCAAGTTCGGGTGTGGTCTTACCTGGCGCTCCATTGCACAGGCCAATTAGATTTTATGTTGTCATCGATGCGGAGGAGTGACGGTAGCACCATTTGATCGCCCCCCTCTTTGCAATCTGCACGACTCTATTGCACTCCATTGATAGCAATCGTGCAAGACCAGGCGGTACGCTGACACCAGCTGCCAGAGACTTTTAACAACTAAAAGTCATGTGCGTGTAAAAAACTCGGGCTCGAAATTGGCTAAATGTTAAGGTCTTAGTCCGTTGGGCTAAAGGTAAAAGGTTAACCAATCGCCCACCCAATCTAAGCCTCATAACACTCTCCCCCCGTGGAACGGACCGGATATACGGGTCGACGCGAGCATCTTGTGAAATCAAGGTTTTTTTTCCTGCCAATGCTGGCGGCGGGAGATCAGGAGAAGCCGAACCGCCGTCGACCTGTCAGTTACCGGCGCGGAAAGTGCCCGGCTGGCGTCCATTCGGGTTTCCGCCCGAGGTATGCGAGGCACCGTAACGAACACCCGAGACGGGAGCCGGGGCGGAAGAGGTAGGGGCGCTCGAACCACCATGATGGCCGGAGTGAGACTGCTGGTGTCCTCGTGCCGCGTGTGTGTTGTAGCCATCACCTTGTCTGTGTTGCTGACCCTGGCCGTGGTGTTGTCCACGCGAGTGGCCGGGACGACGCCTGTGTTTCTTCTGTTTGTATTTGTTCGGTCGTGAATTGTGCTCGCGGCGGTGTCTTATCATGCGTTCTTGCCAACGACGGAACGCCTCGCCGTCGTCGCCGAGCGTTCCGAGGTCGGGGTTCAAGATACCACTACGGTTTAAAAAGGGGTGTCTACACTGTCGAAGATAGTGAGTGTCTTCGTGACAGTTTAAACAGCGTCCTCGGTTTTCGCTGAGGGCGGCTGCGCGAGTGGACGATGAAAGTAGGCCGCTCCAGAGGGGAGGGTCCTCGGTCTGGATGGACATGCAAACGGCGTGAACTTCGGCATTGTGGTGTTCTTCAAGGGGCCAGCAGTTGGAAGAGGTGTCAAGCCACGGGTCGAGGCAGTCAGGGATGGATTTGTGGACATTCATTCATCACAAGCGGATTATTGCGTGATCCCGTCTGCCAAGAAGGCGACTGGGGAAACGTCCGGCCCTGGCCGCGACCAAAATTGGCGGGCCGGGGCCCCGACGGGGCGGATGACCGCGCACCCGTCGATGAAGAAGGCAAAGAAAAATATTTTTCGCCGTTGACGGCAGGTGTCATATTATTCGCAAGAGTCTCAAAAGTTAACCACATGGCGTCCAAAGTGCCGAACGGCCTCGATACCGTAGCCAAAACTCCCGGGTACAGCATCGGCATCAAGCTGGGGTACTGCTCGTTCACTGCCATCCGAACTACCTCCAAAACAACCTCCACCCCCGGTGCCAAAACACGCTCAGTCCCCGTCGCTGCGGACACCACCCCTCGCAATGCACGACTAAAATCGGAAAAAGGGGTCCCGCTAGCCACGACAAAATTATGCAACTTGGTGTAGCTGGCCCCCGTGTTGGTGCGGTCGAAGTGGTCGCTCAGCAACCTCAGGAGTCGCGTGAACGCCTCCGGTCCCAACGACCCTGCTGCGAGGGCGCGCGACACCTGTCCTAAACAATCATCCATCAAGGTAGTGAGAGGGGCGGTCGTAGGCTTGTCAGGCGTGATGGCGCGCGCGAAGGATTCTTGAGAGGGTACTCCCAACCGGGGATCCAATTAGTCGAACTAAGGCCTTTATGGCTGCCATCGTTGCACATCATAAGAATATCACAGGCGGAGGCCTTGACCGAACGGGTGAGTTGCTGCGCGGCCTTCGTTGTGGGGAAGGCGAGTGGAAGGTTCTCCGCTGGGGCCCTCGTCTCGGCGGCCCGACTGGTCTTGGAGGAAGCAGCAGCCCGGGCAGCCCGCAGCCCTTCACTGGCTCGAGATATGGAGTCTCGCGCGCAAGAGGCGGAGCGAGCGGCTTCCTCGGAAGCCGTGGCGGCAGCTCGGCCGTGGCCAACGCCTGCTCGGCCGTGAGGACGTCGGGGTGGGTGCCCGCGGGACCCGGAGCCCGCGCGGCCGCGGCAGTGTCGGCCTGGCCGGGCGCGGGGCGTTCGGCGGTTGTCCCCGCGTCGAGGCTCGGATGGGTAGCCCAACGCTGGATCACGACCGCCTGCTCCTGCGGCGAGAGGGAGGTCCACGCTCCAGGTAGTTTGGGGGGTGCCTTGGCACTGCCCGGGTCCTCGGCCGCCGGTTCTGCGGCCTTCCCGATAGCCAGCCGCTCGTCCTCTGAGTCAGGGGGCTCGAAGTCCACGGCGTCGTCCAGAGACGTGGGGCCCGCGGGCTCGGGTGTCCTCGCTCCCGAAGAGGGGGAGGAGCCGAAAGTCCTCAGGCCTCTGGAAGACCTGGCCGGGCTGGGTGATCCCTCCCATGCTTTTGTTGTCCGTGACATGCTGGGGCGGGGGCGGGCGGAAAACACCGGGGCAAAGGGCGACACCGGGGCAGGGGGGGAACACCGAGGCAGGGGAGGGCGAGAAAAGGCGGTTCTCAGGGTCGTGGCGCGCAGAAACAGCGGCGGCAGGAGCCGCAGCTTGTGCTTCAGCAAATTGTATAGCTGTGACCAACGTCTGGCGCGCCATTCGGCGGGCACTACGAGCACTCGGGGAGCGAGCCTCGACCCTAGGTGGTGTCGTGATAGGGTGGCGGCTGTCGCGGTTTATATGCGTACTAACAGCAAGTGTAGTTGATGTTGGCGCGTCCCCGATGCTGGAGGGCCTATCAAAAGCCTCGCGCCCTCTAGCGGCAGTAGTAGGACTCGCATCGGAACGAGAATGCTCTACCGGATCGCCGCGGGTGGCTACAGCAGTGGGCACGTCAGTACTTGAGGGCCTTTCAAAAACATCGTCCTCTCTAGCAGCAGTATTAAAACTCTCATCAGGACGAGAATTCTCAGCAGAAACGTCGCGGGTAGCCACAGTAGCGGGCACTTCGGTACTGGGGGGCCTATCAAGAGCAACGTCCTCACTAACAGCAGTATTAAAACTCGCATCAGGGCGAGAATTCTCAGCAGAAACGTCGCGGGTAGCCACAGTAGCGGGCACTTCGGTACTGGGGGGCCTATCAAGAGCATCGTCCTCACTAACAGCAGTATTAAAAGTCGCATCAGGGCGAGAATTCTCAGCAGAAACGTCGCGGATAGCCACAGTAGCAGGCACTCCGATACTGGGGGGCCTATCAAAACCATCGTCCTCACTAGCAGCAGTACTAAAACTCGCATCAGTAGTGGAATTTCCAGTGGAATCGGCGTGGGTGGTTACAACAGCGGGCGAAAAGGACGAAATACTGAAATCCAGTGTGACATCTTGTGGGCGAGGAGCGGGGGAAAAATTTCGCGATACGGAAATCCAGTGTGCCATCTTGTGGGCGAGGAGCGGGAAAAATTTCGCGAGCGGCCGTGGTGCTCCCGCTATCAGTAGCATGAAAACTCGAACCAGCACTGTAATATCCAAGATCTCTGTTTGTAGCTCCAAATAGAGCAGCGCGGGAAGCAGGCTCAACAACGAAATCCAGTGTGCCAGCGTGTGGCCGCGGCACGGAAAAACAAAATCAGGAGTGGCAACATCACGCGTGGTCATCCTACGAGTACGAGCAGAGTCGAACAACGGTGGAATGCGAGGCGGAAAAACAGTATCAAATACACTCTCATCTGGCCCAGAAGCAGGTAGATCCAGCGGCGCAGAGCGCAGCTGGGATGCCTGCAGAACGCTGCGTCCAGGTTTGTCCGACGTGCTCCGGCCCGGAGCAGACGCAGTTGGCTCCACGGGCTGGCTGGGTACGCGCTCAGCGGAGCGGGGCTTCCAGGTGGCTTCGACAGCAGAGGGCACGAGTGGGGAGACAATGCTGCAAGACCCAAGGCCTGGCTGGTGGCGCGCGACGCGCTCTCGAAAGAGTGGGGCGTCCAGTTGTCTTGGGCGGCAGAGCTCGCTCAGCCGAGCGAGGCACAGAAGGGGTCTTGGATGAGGTCCGTCTAGCGGAGGCTGCTCGGGCCCCTTCAGGGGGCTCCGGTCGAAGCTCTTTCTCCTCGTGGTTTGTTATACAAGGCGCTCGATCCACGTCGTTCTGATGGGGCTCCTGCTTAGGCTCGTGCTCCACTTGTTGGTCTGTTGTACAAGGCGCTCGATCCACATCGACGGGCCTTGGGCGGTGGGGCACTGAGGGGCCCTGGGCCTCAGTGGCTCGGCCACCGTGAGGGGAAGCAGACCCTTCCACCTCGTGAGTCTCGATCGTGCAGTGGCCGGAACAAACTTACTCAACAACAATAAGAAAGCAAACAACAAAAAACAGTGACAAACAACGCAAACCGACAAAAAGTCCTAAGCCGAAGACGCCACTTGTTAAGGTCTTAGTCCGTTGGGCTAAAGGTAAAAAGTTAACCAATCGCCCACCCAATCTAAGCCTCATAACATAAAGATGAGAATGCGTCGATTTTCAGGCTGAGGAGATTTCGAGCAGGACACCACCTGTCTATTTAAACCAAGAGAAGAATTGAAACCTGGCCCAAAATAGGAAAGTAACGAGAAGTAGTGTTCATGTTTTTTTCAGTATTTTCCCGAAATTTTGGTACTTTCTCCATTAGTTTTCGGGAGAGGCCGAAACACTCCAACACCGAAAAACGACGTCTTCAAGTTTGGAATTTTTCCAGGAAATTTGGGTACAAGGCTGTACCTGTAGAGGACCGGGCAGCCCCGCCGCTCGAGCTGTGCCACCACTTGCAAGCGGAAAGGCTGACCAAGATCGTACCAAAATTCAACGCGCAAGTCAAGGTTGAACGCAGAAAGCGCGAGAGCTTTCTTGGCTGTCGTGGCCAAGTTCACAAGGTGCCCGCACCAAGGTGGCCGACCGACCGAGCTCGGTGAGCGCCATTCCTGAGACTTTGTCGCGATGGGCGTTCGTTTATCGGATTTTTTTCAGTATTTTCGGTATTTTTGAGATCTTTCCGACAGGCAACTATCGAAATTTCAAGCAAATACCGACCAAAACTGAAGAAAACATTTTTTTCTCTCTAATCATCACTTCTACTTTCCAGCCTAGCTCGTATTAATTGGAGATACCTGGTAGGAGGTTTTACTCTCAACGGTCTTCTGGACAAGCTATGGTCACAGGTCAGGTGTCGTCCCGTTTTACCCCCGGTGCGTGCCTTTATTTTTTGTCGCGCATAGGGTTCAGCATTTCCACTGCTCGTCGATTTTCATCGAATGTACAGCCAATTCACGCTCTCGCGCTTTCCGCTAATCAACTTTGTGCAAGAAAAAATCATCACGAGCATGCACTCGGTGAGACTCGAACCTGCCAAACTGATCTTGACAGGCTCACGGATAACCTATCAAGCCACGGGGGACGCCGGCTACGCTCTTCGCATTTATAGTGACGAGTTGGCGATGGGTTTCACTCTCCAAGTCAACGACAACTACCTACCTACAAGTAAGCCCGATGGCCGTGGGACCGTCGCACGGATGGTTTCAGCGAGTGCAGCTACCACAAGTGACGGTTCCGGGCCGGTAGGACGAATAGTTCGCGAGCCAACTAGGGCAGGTACTAGACAACCCTCGATGAATTTAGTGAAATGCCGGAATTTCAACAATAGTAAACTATTAGTAGCAATATAATACGTGACTCTATAATCGACCCTGAAGGCCAGTTCTTGTACAGTCGTAAACTACGATTGAAAATGCCGGTTTCCCATCGGTTACTTTCCCCACTCGATTGAGAACAGCTACCCTTCTTATCGTCCGTCGGATCGAATACACAGCAGTAGTTTTTGTGCACTTCCTGGACACTTTTAATGTACGAGTAAGGGATGAATTTTCATCTCGAAGACAAAAGGGTAGGTCAGGCAGAAGTCGATTCGAAACAGCCGTAATGCTCGTGGGGTCAAAGAGTTCTTCATTTTCCAACAGCCACGCCCAACCACCCATACTTGCTGAAGCCTCGCTTCTTCCTCGAGCAGCGTGTGGGCTTCTTAAGCAGGGCATTCTCCTCCATCTTGTCCTCGAGTCCATCGAGGCGCTGGATTTCTTCGAGGGTCGCCAAAGCTACTGCCAGCGTAGCAGTTGGCAAAAAAAGGTTATCGATACGCGCACTGCGGCCGTCGGGTGCTGCCACGTGCCTCTGACGGGCGCAGATAAGGGTGTATCACGCTGACTCGCACCGAGCATAGCAGAAGTGACAGATCCCAAGCCAGCGTCGCTGAGGTTTTTTGTTTTTTTTTTTCCCCCAGGAGAACGAGAGGAAACTCCTGTCCACACTTATTTCTTATTTCTCAAGTTTTCGTGTACCGGTTCGAACCCGGTTCGTTTCTTCCACTTTGGTCGGGCCTGTCTCTGACCATCATTAAAGTTTACTCCGAGGATGTAGGCACCTGAAGTTGTAAGGTGGGGTCGTGTAGTTCGTCGTGTTGTTGTGTGGGTGTGTGATACTCATGCGAGTATGCGGCGGAACATTCTACAGTAACATTTTCGATGAATGAGTCCGACTGGCGAGTTGGATCGAAAATCTCAGTTTTTTTTACTCTTTGAGACTCCGTTTTGCAAGCTGGGCGAAAGGATCTTTAGTCCTATTCTTTTGCAGTCTGACTTACAGTCAGTTGGACATATGCTATCAGCACGTTCGCACGATCGTTTGCGTCGAAAATGTGCGAAACTGCTGTTTCTCGCCCTCAGCATGAGTTGGACTCTTCTCCAAGACCTTTCTGGGGCCTTTCTCGTTTCACCCGGTGCCCAGTCGCAGGAAACCACCGTTGGTACTTTTCCGATCCAACTGGGTCAAATACGATTACGATCTGGGATCTGATCAGCAACAACGGTATTTCTGATCCAATCGGGATTGTAATCGTATTTGACCCAGTTGGATCGGAAAAGTACCGGCGGTGACTTCCTGCAACTGGGCACCTGGAGAAGCGGGAAACAGCTATAGATAGGTCTTGGAGAAAACTCCAACTCTTTCCGAGGCGAGAAACACAGCAGTTTAGCACATTTTCAGGGTAAAAGCTCATGTGAACGTGCCCGATCGCACTATTTTCAACTGACAGCAAATCCGGCTGCGTAAGAATTGGCTTTAGGGGATGGTAATAATGGAACCTCTTGTCTGGTGGAGTTCAAAATCTTGATCAAACAATCTTGGGTTATAGAGGCGCCTTTTCAAGTGCATAAGAATTAGGGTGATGTTATTTGCGACACCAGTGTCGTAATTTCTTTTTTTCGGCACGGTGTCGAAATAATCGGCTCATTTGCGAAACCACGTCACGTTCATGACACATACCTCAAATGGACTCCGCACCGCCAAGGATGTGTTGGCATGGTGCAGGGCCACCATTGAAGCAATCGCATGGCCGAAACGGGCCATGGCTTGAGGAGATATCTGGCATCTTGGTACACCCCGCTAAACGTTCAGATCGGTGTCGCAAATATGGTTTATTTGCGACACACGCGGCTTGTTTTGCGACACCAGCCAGAAGATTCTGCGCAAAGTTCCGAGATACCCCATATCTCCTCGAGTACTGTCTCGGTTTGGCTACACGATGGCTTCAATGGTAGCTTTACCCCGTGATGAGACTCTAATAGTAATGCTTAGCCGATCAGAAACTTGTGCGGCAACCACGGCACGGTGTCTCAGATACGGTATTTGCTACACGCGTGTCGCTAAAAAGGATCATTTGTTTTTGCGACAGCAGCCAGACGATTCGAAAGGTTGCATCAGGATACCTCATATCTCCTCGAGTACTGGCCCGTTATGGCTACACGATCGATTCAATGGTAGCCCTACACCATTCTGAGACTCTACTGGTAGCGTTTTGCCGATCCGAAGCGTGTGCGGTAAACACGTCGCGTTGTCGCCAATACGGTATTTGCGACACGCGTGTCGCAAAAAAGGCTTAAATATTTTTGCGACAGCAGCCAGACGATTCGGAAGTTTGTATCAGGATACCCCACATCTCCTCGAGTATTGGCCCGTTATGGCTACACGATGGCTTCAATCGTAACCCGACACCATCCGAAGACTCTACTGGTAGCGCGTTGGCGATCCGAAGCGTGTGCGGCAACCACGTCGCGTTGTCGCAAATACCGTATTTGCGACATGCGTGTCGTGAGTAAGGCATATTTGCACACCGATCTGAACGTTTTGCGGATGTACCCGGATGCTAAACATCTCCTCAACTCCTGGCCCGTTTCGGCCATGCGATAGCTTTATTGATGGCCCTGCACCATGCCAACACATCCCTGGTGGTGCGGAGCCAATCTGAGGTATGTGCTGCGAACGTGACGCGGTGTCGCAAATAAACCGATTATTTGCGACCCGGTGTCGCAAGTAAAAACTCACGACACCGGTGTCGCAAATAACATTACCTCAATATTTGCCATGTTTTGTCTCTGATCGTCAACCCGCTTTTTCAATTCATGTTTCCGACTGCATCAGATGTGACCTAACTAAAGTGGTTTTCGTATACCTGGTACGACGTACCGACCTCACGCGACGCGCGGTGTTTATCGTACAATTATCTTGTACGCAGCCGAAAGCGATGCCCCTGAAGCGGCAGACACGATGGAGGGGGAGAAGGAGGACTAGCTCAAGCCTTGCTTGCTGAGGGGGTCATTTCGCTTGCGGAAGCACCGAGCAATATTACAGAATGGTCGTGCAAGAGAGTCAGCGAAAGGGACAGCCATGGCGAAAAAGGGTAGCGAGAACACCGTGCCGAAAACAGGAACGGCAAAAACCTCTTGGCATACAGGAAAGGCCACCACACCGGCCCGGCGCGGCCAGTGAGCTACGTGCGACGGCCATGGAGCAACGGGAACTCGCCTCGTCGCCAGATCAATTTCCTGGGTGAACTAATCCACGGCCACGTAGCTATCGGGGATGAACCTACGTCAGTCGATGAAGGTGTGGCGGTGGGCAGCAAGCATGCACGATTGGTGTATCCCGATTGACAACGCAGAGCAAGTGCCCATTGGTGTGAGCGCGAACGTTTTTTTCTGATCGCGTGAAAACGATAGGGTGGAAATTCTTATTGTGGTGAGCAACACTGGCACTAATCCGTATCTTGATACACACCTCCAATTTTTTTCAAACTTTGTAAATTCTGGAAAACAAGCTCTCCAATAAGAAGGAGCTTAGGTAGCCACCGGTACGTTGGATCAAGCCTGACGATGTACATTATTGTCCTTTTACGCGACATGCCGTGGCAATACCGTGGCACCACCTGCGGCAAACCCTTCCACGGGATAACGTGGAACCTTCCATTGGCCTCCACGTCATACCATGTAACCCTAACTCTAACCTTAACCCTAGCCCTAGCTTACGTGCCGTGAACATTGGGGTGCCGTGGGGTTCCCATGACATATCGTGGGGTTCCCAAGGTGTGCCGTGGTGGTTGTCGCGGGGGTTTATATGGTACCACCCACGGCATGTCGGGCACCCCGCACGGCGTGCCCCGGACTCCTATGCCACGCCTTGGGATGCCGTGGATATGTCGTGGTGCGCCATGGGTGGGGTCATGGTGCATGCCACGAAAACGTCAAATAGTGTTGAACCCTGATCACGCTCTAAGGTCGAAATAGCCCTTTGATTTTACCCCCATCTCTACTTTCTTTTTCTTGGCGTCTGGCGCTGCACACAAACGTCTGTGAGCCTTAAGCTTACCGTTGTGCCTTCTCGTTCAGGGAATAACTGTGCTATGACTCTTCTCACCCCTGCCAATGACATCGGCCGGAGTGTACATGCGCCTAGAGGTTGCCATGCGATGCAGTGTCCTACTTTTCAAAAGCGCTTACATATGTTTGCACGTTTTTGGGACGGTGAACGATTCCGTTTTAAAATCCGTGCAGAAATTGGGGTTGGAGGAGGCATCCCCACGCCAACAAATTGTCGGTTGTGGAATTTGCCCTCCGTTACTAGGGCGGGCGCCAGGACGGTTGTATGGAATTGAAACGGGACGGGTATCGCTATATTCACGCGTACCGGATGTTAACTACACAAATGCAAACGTGCAGTAGCATAAGGTCGTCGCGGATACGCAAGCGATAAACGACGCCGTTGTCTCCACTTTGGGCAACAATAGGGCCTGCCACCTTTAAGCGTATTGCTGGAACAGCAAGTAAAACCAAGCCCTTACTGCTATTTCAAGGTTCGGGTGTTCGAGTAAGGGCCTGTACAGTTCTGACAAAGTAATTGCTGCGTTTACGCTAAATAACATGCCCTTCCTACATCCCACGTCCCACGAGTGGTGACGCAGACATCACGGTCATTGCAACACCAGGGAAGCCTTGAGAGCTGTTAGTGCGAACCTTGCACCCGTCAGACCAATTTCCTCGCTTCCGTCAGTAGTGGAGGCCCTGCAAATCTCACTTTTCACGGCGACGTTGTTTGTTGAGTCGCCGATGACTTTGCGTTTGAACAGATGGCCTGATGGGCACCAACCTCCTCGATATCAGGGGGGTGGCTGGGCAGTCGTCGATGCCATTGACATTTTTGCCTTGCCAGGGGGTATGAAATGGCAGTGGGGGCACGGAGAGACCACCATAATCAGTTTTGACAGCAGCAGGAAGATGTAGGGTGTATTTATTAACTCTTGTGCGCCCGACGAGTTTTCCTGAGACTTTAGACATCCAGAGGAAAAGAACGCACGCCATTTGGGAACGTTCAGTGGGGATGCGAGTTGTGTGCGCCGGAGATGTCCAAAAACCAGCAAGTGGGCTGCACGTGTGGCCCGAAATGAATTGTACGTGTTGATTGCGGGCGGTCTGACCAATACTGTTTAGATCAAATACTGTGTATAACGTGTGCAGCATATGCACTTTCTCAATATACTTCAGGAATACATGCTATCACGAATCGCAAGCGACGTTGCTACCCCGTTGATGCTACGAGGATGCTGTATTCTTGTGTTGAACACCTTGTCAATCAACGTTTGGTTCCACCTGTCTTAACTATTCTTCGAGAGTTGTAGCATGTTGTCCTCGCGAACTTGATCCGACACTCACGACCGGGGCACATCTTCTGAGAGCGAAGTCCGCTTGCAGAGATTTTTTAGTTCGTATGTTGCGGAAGGCTGTAGGCGCAGTGGGCAACGGAGACTACCTCTGCGTGTTGCCGGCTGAAATGGTTCACGAGCGCATCTGTCGAGAGACGAACGCAAATTTGGCAAATATCATGAGACTACGTGCTTTGTTGGGGAAACTATAAATATCTCATTTTTTCAATCTGCGCGTACGGCAAGAAGAGATAAGATGCACACATCTGTCAATCCGGTGATGATTTCCACCATGCATCTTCTTCCACTCGCACCTGCTAAACGTTTTCTACTTCACCCGGCCAGGCATGTTGCCCGCTCACAATGAGTGGTCGTAACGTTATCATGGGAAACCTGAACCGGCCGCTGCAGACAAACATCGTCTAGCTTTTCGAAAATAATAGTTTAAAAGACAGGATATATGTATATATAGACCAAAGGCGTGTGCGCTTGGATATGCCTCGAGCGAGATGTGTTTTAGGCCGCAGTTTCAAAACGCGGGTGCATATTAAAACAATTCGAACCTCGTGGTCAAGCAAGTGCATATCACCAATCGCGGCAAGACGAGGTGCCATTGGACTCTCCCCGTGAGCGAAGGCAGAGAAACCACGATGCCCGTAATCGAGAAAGGTGAGCGCTTCCCGTGGTACTCTCGGCACCCTTGAGGTGGATTCACGATGACATTCGAAGTGCTAGTATAAAAATGAATCAGAGTAATTGTATCACCTAGAGTCGTTCATCCGGTTTTCT